>CALYLW010000349.1:901734-910090 GCA_944989445.1 Ampullaceana balthica
TAATGTCATAAGAAAATTGTGTTTAGCATATCAATTTTTGTTCCTCTATCTATCTACAAAGAGTTAACTATACAAAATTTCAAAAATGTCACTTAGCCGTTTCTTCCCTTGTGGTCTTCAAATGTCTTTACTGGTTGTCTATCAATAAATAACTCAGAAAGTAAAGACGCATAAGCATTTTTTTGACGACATAACGTTATTTTTTGTGTGGTAAATTTTTGATAATTTACATATATTACTATTAACTTTTAGATGTATTTTGAAATATGAAAATCCTTTCAGCCTCACCACGACAACCCATTAACACAAAACAAAAACAAACCATTAAAATATCAACGAAAAAAACAAAAAGGGAAAACCAACAACATAAATACACTATATATCCTTGACTGGACCCAATCCTTTCCCTCGTTTTTCGTTTCTTGTCATTTCTGACTGAGATATAAAATCCCATCACGGGCTGTCAGGGAGGGTGAGATGACCAGGGCCATGTGGTCAGTGTCAATCTCACGATTTTATTTCATACTAGATACGCTCCGCGGCTGAGCATACGCCGCAGACTTGCTCATGGATAGTGCAAAGAAAGGGGGAAAAGAACGGACACAAACTACAGCACGAACAAATCAAAAACAACGCGAGTTAACGTCGGTGTGGTGGACCTACCGACGCATTGTTGGTCTTGATACACTCGCACTGCGATTATCTACATGCCCACCACCCTTCACCACCCTAGCTTGCCAAACATAAACTGTGATTGGACGACCCACTACGCGAGGGTCAGCCATTTTCGCAAATAAATAGAGGTGAAAAAATTATTATTTTTTAAAAAACACGTGTTTATAAGTGAACTAAAAAAGAAGAAAGATAAATTAAAACTTAAAAGTTCAAGTACTTTCATTTAACATGACTAAAAACGTGGGGCGGGTTCTTCAAAATCCCATTCTAATTTAGAAATACAAAACAAAGATAGGTGTTTGGTATAAAAATTAAAGATTTATAATTTAGAAGGCAAAAGAGATCTGTAAGTGAGAGAATGAGTGAACTGCATATGTAAAACATCACAAGCACACCCTCCCCATGTTTTTTGTCATGTTAAACGAAGGTACTTGAACTTATAATTCTTAATTTATTTTTCTTCTTTCTAGTCCACTTATAAACAAGTGGTTTTTAAAAATCTTTTGTTACCTCTATTTATTTTATTCTTTTGAGTCTAAGTGTATGCTATGGTGAGATTTGCCGCTTCCTTTTGATTATTGAGGTATTGATTATGTTCATTATCACCACGCATTATTTATTATTGTATTTAGTACGATTATAAATATACATAATTCCCGATGTCTGTATGTATGGATGTAATTTTTAATGCTGTTACGTGGCGCTGCGATCGATTTTGTTTTATAGTTTTAGAAAGCAGCGCACAAAATTACTAGCACCAAAAATAACACTTTTTCGAACGTTCCGCATAATAATTGTTCAATATGATAATAAAAGAATCAAATAAAAATAAATAAAATAAATGAAAGTTCTGTATTACGCTTTTTTATAAATCTGATGCGTATTTATTTTGAAAACTTCCGTCATTTTTGACGGGTGATACACTAGTGTTCAATATAATACCCATCGTGCGACAAACATTCACATTAAATAGAAACTCAAATGACACAAAAGTTATTTGAAACATTCTAATTTTCAAAAAGGAAAGACGACTTTATTGGGAGGGGGGGTGGGGTGGGCGCAGCCTTATCACATCCTGTTTGAGGTGGGGGGGGGTGGTGTCTAACTTTTTGTGACGACATGGGACGAGGGCGATGGGTGGAAGTCTGGCCAAAATTCCGTGAAGCACGCAGGTTGTATTCCTAACAAAGTTTGTATACCAATGCAAAAATTTTTCGCCTCCAAACAGGAAGTACACACCAAGTTGGACTTAAACCAAAGAAGACGTCAGACGTATAACCGAGGTACCACTGCACAAATATGTCTATACAACCATAGATATTTCGTAGCATGTACTACAGTTCTGCCTTCTTTGTCTGTAGCCTTTCATGGTAGACGCCTAAGCTAGCAATGGTGCCTATAAGATAAACAATGCCAACCATAACAAGTAAGAAATAATTCGTCTTTTCTCACCACCGCTTTCCTTGGAGCAACTAAAATTATTTAAAAATTTTCCGGGCATGACTAACTAACTCTTTAACATTGACGTACACAGTTTTTAAGTCTTTCCAACCCTTGTTAGCCTCAACAGCAGCAGCACCCCCAACTAACGGAACACACACCACCGCTCGCGGGCCAACACTTGCCAAGATTGAGCTAACTAACTACGCCTACGGCGACAATCAGAGTCTCATTACACTACGGCCACCACGGGCCCAACCCAGCCCCTCGTCGTTTCTCCTCACCCCTACCCCCCCCACCCCCACTGTCGTTCACATCACGCACCGCGCGACCAGACCACACGACAAATTCATCCACCTAACCGCACGCTGCAGAGTCGGGGGACGCGCTCGCCCGTCGTTTGGAGGGAAACGTCGACAACAGACGACACGGAATTGAAAGTATATTTTAAAAAAAAAGAGCAAGAGCTGATTCAGGTCCAAAAAAATGGTGAAAGTCGGATAGTTGGCGAGCGGGTTCAATGTGAGAAGTGATCGTGGCATGTTTAGATCGCGCTGCTTGTGCTGGTCACGGAGCATGTCCAAGGTGCGTGTTGATGGTACAGTTCGATTTGATAAGTGTTTACAGTGATTGGACACGTGCTAGACTAGACCTGTTGTCGATAGACTTGTTGCCGCTAGACTTGTTGCCGTTAAACCTGCTACTATATAGACTTGCCGTTTCACATTGTTGCCGTTACACACCAGCTTTGGTTTGACCTGTTGCCGTATAGAACCCAGCTGTGATTTGACCTTTGCCGTTAGACCAGCTGTGATTTGACCTGTTGCCGTTAGACCAGCTGCAGTTGGACCATTTCCACAAGATCATCATATTTTTTTGTAAGATTTTCTGCGATTAGATTTTAGCCGTCAGATTATATATGTCTTATAGACATGTGGTTGTTACACCCACTACTTAATCCGTTAGACTTATTGCAGTAGACCTGTTGCTTTTAGACTTAAGACTGATTGCCGTTAGAGAAGAAGCATGTAGACCTATCTGCCATGGGATTCTCTTGAAGATCATGATATTTGATTTCGCATGTCTCGCGTTATGTCTTGATTTAGTAAATTAAAGTTTTCACACCTGTGATTTAGTAAAGAGGTCATCATGCATCATGCACATGTGTGCAGTTCAAAAGCAGGTCAAGATATCTAACCACATTATCATTAAAACAATAATTATTTGTATTCCAAGCTAACTATATAATAACAACTTTATACAGCCAAAGTGTTACATATTGTACGTATATAGGATAAATGATATACACGGTCGTAAAACATTAGGTGGTGCAACATACAGCTGTATGCCACGCACGATACGTTCCCAGTCTCAACGACAGTATTGAACAAAGTAAGGGTGTATACCGGATTTCGGGTTCCGCTCCGTGCCGGCTCCGGCAAATCCGGAATCTCGGGCGGGCCAGTTTTTACAAATCCGGCTCCGGCATAGTGGTTGGCTTTCTGCTGAATTTACACCGTTTGATAAATCACGGTCCGAAATCCCGGCGGGTCGTAGAGCCATAAAAATATAATATATTAGCATCAATGCACCGGCTACGCAAAGTCCGTGAATCCGGCTCATCTATGTCAATAAAACCGTCACTCCGTTCCGGGTTCTGCCGGATCACCTTTATTAAATACCCGGTTCCAGACCGTGGATTTTGATGAAAAATTGAATTCGATAACACGCACCAGGTAGATCAAAGAAACAATAGCATGTGCGCCTGTACTCATACATCTCATACAAAATCTCGTGTCGATTACTAAGTGCTTTGATCAAGTTCTGGTACTCATCATACAATAAAGAAACACGAAGAACTAGAAACAGCATCGATTACTCGTGTGCTTGATCAAGTTCTGGTACTGCATCATCTCAAATAAAACAGATCGATTAACTATGTGCTTGATCAAGTTCTGTTACTCATCATTCAAAATACAGAACATCAGATTCACTATGTGCTTGATCAATGTTCGACAAAGACAAAGAAAAGAAAAAAGGCTTCCCAGGGAATCGTATCCGTATCTATTCTGTTCATTTGCCATTCGTCAAACATTGACCACTGAGTCTCACTCACTCATCAACAATGTATGACCACTGTCTCATCAAACAATGTAGACGCTACTGTCTCCATCAAACAGATTTGACGCTCACTCGATCCTCGTCATCAAACATTGTGACCACTGTCTCATCGAAACAACTGTGACCCTCCTAGTCTCAATCAAACAATGTGAGAACCACTGACTCATCAAACAATTTGACCACTGTCTCACAAACAATTTGAACCACTAGTCTCATCAAACAAGTTGACCACACAGCTGTCCCTCATCAAAACTCAACAACAACAATGTGACACCTGTCTCAACAACTCAACAAGAAATTTGAAACATTTTCAATGTTATCATTCATTGGAATCATTGCCTTATTCTCTATTGCCTGATCTAATGTAATAGTATTATACGATATGCCCAAAGGCCACGATCACTATAAAATAAAAAAAAAAAAAAAAAATAAACGAATAAGTACGCAAACAATACTGTACGGCTTCATTCGGCAAGTCACAATTTTAATGTAGTGACGGAAGTGTTTGGACACAAGCTCTCAGGACGAATAAATGTAAGTCTAATTATTTTTTTTTTTATTTCTTTATTTTTTTATTTTAAAACTAATAAAGAATAATTATCAAACCCCGCAATTAACCCCAGTCTAAAACCCCATAACCACACCAATAACGCCAAAAACAACCACTAACCCCACGCAAAAAACCCACCAAACCAAACCCCGCTAAAAACCCAAATCTAACGCCAAAAACATCTAAAACTAACCCCCGCCCAAAGAATAATTATCTAATTAAAACACTGAACAATCTAAACCCCACCAACGAAGGGACCAAATACAACCTCAGTAGCCTTACCTACTAAGTGGGGGGGTCGTGTATTAAAAGACAAACTCAAAAAATAAAAAACAAAACCAACAAAAAAAACAAATAAAAAGTGGGGGTTGGTTGGAGGGGAGGGGGGGGGGGAGAGGTGTAGGGTGATTACTAATCAACTATAATGAGAAATTGACAGCATATCTTGTTAATATTTTTTTGTAACATAATAACCATTAATCGCATATCGTCTCGTTCTCAACCTTTTTTGTCTGTCAGAATTCCTTTCTTTCTCATGTCTCTTTTTACTCACTGCCATCTTCTTTCTTTGCTTAACAACAAGCACACTACTCACCGGTAGCAATTCTGGTGTTTGTGCCTTCCAAGTATCAAGGATCAAGTCAATAGAGGCGGTGTATATCGACATGTAATATCGGGAATTTTTAAAAAAAAAACAAACCATTTCATATAAGAGTCATGTTTAAAATTATATTAATGTGACTGTTTAATGTTCGACACAGGGAACGATGGTGGGAGCGAGTCCCTGCCACAAACACGGATACATTCAAACTAACTGCGTACTTCTTGTATCATACTCAGCCTCCACTCCATTTGAACTACTAACAACTCGCCATAAATGAAAACCATGTTCAAACTCAATTATATAAGACAATTTTTGTAGGTCATCTCATGTATTAAAATAAAATCCAGCATGGGATAATTATATGTCCTTAAAAAAAAACCATGGGTCCACATAATTTACCACTTCCATATCACAACTAACCTGTACTAACACTCCATGTCACATCATACCACTGCACCACTCCATGTCCCAACTACAACCTACCACAATCAATGTCACATCTACCACTCCCATGTCCACCAGCTACAACTCCTTCCCATGTCACGACTGTACCACATTAAACTCTTACCACGTCACTTCCAATGTCCCATCATACAATACATGTCACATTACCACTACCATGTCACATCAACCACTACATTTATTGCAAAAACCACTACACTCTAACTCTCACCACATCTCCAACCATCCCATGTCCATCTAACCACCCTACCACCCACCCACACGACCCCCCCCATGTCACACCAACATCACAGTAAACCACTAACCACAAACACCCCTTACCACCCAAAATAACCACTGCCATACCATGACACAAGTACCACTCTTCTATGTCAACATCCTACCATGGATAAATCCCATTCACCTCTACTACCACGAGTTTGACTATACCAATGTTAACATCTACACTACAACTCCTCCATTGTCACACTCTAAAAAACATCTACCACTTAATGTCAAAACTACCACACACGTTACCAAGTCACATCAACCATTCCATGGTCAAATCAAACCCACCCCTATCCATGTCCACTGTCAAACCTACCACTGATTCCTGTCCACATCACCACTAACCTCTAATCTAACCCAGACTCGCCTTCTTCATTTCACCTCTACCGCAGGACTTCATTTCCCACCCACCGCACATCATGTCCCATCCGCACCACAGCCACAGTGCACCCACCACTCCATGACCAAACGTCTACCACTAAGCCGTCCGCACATTTCGCCACTGATATCTAACAAGAACATCTAAAACCACTGCAATTCACAGTATTGACTTATGTCAAACAAATGATAAGCAACTACCAATGGGTGTCAACAGACATACATTGTGTAAAAGAAAAAACCTTAAATATTACCTATCCTTTATTAGAAGAATAATTAGTTGGATAAAACCCTAGCAACACACTTATACTAAATCCAGAAGACTTATACTATCTCCACCGTGTTTTTATCCAGGCTTTCTCCCCTCCCCCCCGTTCACCCATAATATTTCCAAAAATCCCGTCCACATCTAAACCCAACCCCACTATCATTTCAACCATCTCTAACGACCGATATATGCACCACTCACTGGTCCCGTCACATATCTACTAAAAAACCACTTCATCCAACCACCCTCTACCACTTCATGTCCCATCTACCACTGACCATGTCACATCTGAACCACTGCCATGGTCACATTACCATTCATGTCACATCTAACACTTCATTCACCATCTACCACTCAATGTCACACTAACTACCCACATAACAATCCATGGTCACATCTACAACTTCAATGTCACATCTACCATACTCCATGTCACATTTACCAATTCCATGTCACATCATAGCACTCCATGTCACATGCTACCACATCCATGTCACAATCTAAACCACTGCCATGTCAACATCTAACAACTCAATGTCACATCTACCACTACAATGTCACAATCTATCGACTACTACCATGTCCCCCCACATCTACCCACTACCATGTCACAACACCACACCATGTCACATTGTACAACTTTATGTCCACGTACTACCACTTCATGCTCCTCTCCACGTCATCGCACATCTACCACTCAACTCCACTTCACATCTAACCACATCAAAAGTCACTTAAAACTTTTCTCTATGGTAGTGTAACTTGCAGCAGCAGCACACCTGTTGATCTCCACACAGAGAATGTACATACAAACTGATTTCTGACGACAGGGGTCTGAGTTGCGACTACTCTCCTCGGTCTGCCGTGCATACCCCCGGTAATTGATTACAATTATTTCAGAATGACGAGTTTTTTATAGTCGTAGGCTAGTTAATTGTACCAGGGAAACCATGGGCCAAGAGGTCAAGGATCTCCGCTGCAGGCCCTGCCTGGCCAAACAATTAAGTTTCAATCAGACCGTGCACACAATTCGATAGAGTCGAATTGTTTAAAAAAAAAAAAAGGGGGGGGGGAGTGGCGAAAACCATCGATCGTCATAACATCCATGGTAGTGTGAATCTGGACGTCAGCTAAAGGATATTCGTGTGAGAATATGTTAGTTTTTATCTAGGCTGATTGTCCTGAAAATGCGATTGTCTGACCTTGAACTCAGGGAAAAGATGTACCACCAATGTACCAATGACACACACAATGAGACCAACTGACACAGTGGACCAAACTGACCAAAACGACCAAGACAAACAACAATGACCAAGGACTGACGCACTATGTTTCCGCTAAGTTTTCTTTGGTCCCAGTAGCAAGGGGTAAAAAAAACTACACGTGCAAATAGTTACACAATCAATTTCATGATGCAGTATTTGTACAAAAATTTGCTGCCGGGCGTTAATTTTTAAAACTACGACGTCGTCAGTTAGATATCTGGCGCAGCAGATAAACCTGGACCCATAGAGGCGCTTCGCGCAGCATAAAAGAAAAGGGGAACATTGAGTGACCACAATGAAACACAACTGACTAAAACTGAACACAA
>CALYLW010000350.1:0-104329 GCA_944989445.1 Ampullaceana balthica
AAAAAAAACAAAACACAAAACACACACAAAACACAACACACACAAAAAAAAACAAAACAAAACAAAACAAAACACAAAAAAAACAAAAAACAAAAACAATACAAACAAAACAAAAATAAAAACAAAAAAAACAAAAACAAAAACAAAACAATAAACAAAAAAAAAAACAGACAAAAACAAAACAAAAAACAAACAACAAAAAAAAACAAAAAAAATACAATAACAACCACCAAAAGAAAAAAAAACAAAAAAAAAAAAAAAAAAAAAAAAAAAAAAACAAACAACAAACCAAAAAAAAAAACAAACAATAAATAACAAAAAAAAAAAAAAAAAAAAAAACAAAAACAAAAAAAAAAAAGAAAAAAACCGCACCGGGGTGTCATCGTAGCAGATGTGCCACTAACTCAGACTTAACATCAGGGCAGTGCTGTAGTCCACTGGTCTGGTCACACATCAGCCCTGTGCCACTGGAGACATTTATATGATTTTTTTTACTATGAACAGCTTACTGCACGTTGCTGACTTACTGGCTAGAAAGACTAATTAGAACAGATACAAATCTTGAACCTGCTTTTATTAAAGTAAATTAATCCTGTGGTTAGTCGTCCCAAATTCTATTCTAAATATACTTTCAGTTTATGATTATCTAAATAACAACATGTACTTGAAACTAGTTATTAATACACACCAACCTGCGTAGCTCAGGGCGAACAAACTTGGACACTTAAGAACCAGGTTGTCACCATGAACTTGTAAGGCAGAGGCGTCACTAGGGTTGGTGTCACGCAGTGCGTTAGCTCATGATGTCAACCTCTTACGGCTTACCCCATATACCTCCTCCGAGTCTGCCAGTGCCAAATAACGGAAACATGCAGAGTTTTGCATTTTAGTGTCACCCCTTGTGATGGGATCAACCTATGCGGGCCTCCCCCCCACCCTCATCGCCCTAATGACGCCTTGGGGTAAAAATGAATCGCTGAAGCCCAAACCTCAGTTTTTAGCACGAGCTAAGGGACGTGTCCCATGACTTATTATTGGTCAACTATGGGTTAAGTTTTATGGGCCAGAAGGGTACAGTGATACAAAGAATATGATCTAGCGGGTGTAAAAACACGAGAACCAGCGAGCATTTGAAACATGGCACCTTGACTGTTTGAGTGTACGATATAAACACATGAACAAATTCACGTGAAAAAAAATATATCTTTTTTTTTAAAATCTATAGGAGAGACGACTGTCACATTTAACTTTGACGACGATGCAAAATCAGGTAAATAATTAAATAATAATTATAATTTTTAAAAAAAATTAATGAATCAGGGTTTAGCAATAGGGAAAACCTTAAATTGTGGTCCAAGAAAAAGATAATTGGTGAATAATTTTGGTTAAGGAAGAGTGGATTTTAAACATGTTCAAGAACATTCACTTCAAGTATTACTTTACGATCAACTGACAACCGCTTACATTTGTTACCTGCCTAGTACACATATATGTATGTTTTGTGGAGTGTGTGTTAGGATTGATGAGAATAAGTTTTCAAAGTCTGTTAAACATTTTAAACTAATTTTGTTGTTGTGGTGTGTATGGGTGGAAGGCTTTAAAAAAAGAATTGATGCATTGCAATAGATGCACATTTTATGATGATGTCATTGAATTGATATATTGCAATAGATGTGCAGTTTATGATGATGTCATTGAATTGATACATTGCAATAGATGCACATTTTATGATGACGTCATTGAATTGATACATTGCAATAGATGTACTGTTTATGATGATGTCATTGAATTGATACATTGCAATAGATGCACTGTTTGTGCTGATGTCATTGAATTGATACATTGCAATAGATGCACTATTTATGATGATGTCATTGAATTGATACATTGCAATAGATGCACAGTTTATGATCATGTCATTGAATTGATACATTGCAATAGATGCACAGTTTGTGATGATGTCATTGAATTGATACATTGCAATAGATGCACTGTTTATGATGATGTCATTGAATTGATACATTGCAATAGATGCACTGTTTGTGATGATGTCATTGAATTGATACATTGCAATAGATGCATTGTTTGTGATGATGTCATTGAATTGATACATTGCAATAGATGCACTGTTTGTGATGATGTCATTGAATTGATGAATTGCAATAGATGCACAGTTTATGATGATGTCATTGAATTCGGTTGATATTAAATAACTTTTATTCAGACCTTTTTCCCCCCAGGAAATTCCAAACGTAAGGTTTGCATTGGAGTTAGAATTGGCAAGTTTTGCGGTGGTCTTGGCTGGGGAAGACGTTAAGATACAACATCAACATCTTTCAACCAGCCTCAGTGGATTGAATGTTTGCTTGCCCACGTCATTATTTTTAAACCAGTCTGCGTGGCTTGAATGTTTGCTTGCCAAAGGTAAATTATTAGAATATTCTTTGATTATAAGATAATAAATATAACTTTCATGGAGACTTTGAATTTTTTTGTTTCATTTTATTTATTTATTTATTTTTTAATCTATACTAATAAAAAGGTAAGGCGCGTGGTAGTCTAAGTAGTTGCGCGCTGGACTATCGAACTGAGGCAAAACCTCGAGTCGCGGGATCGAGTCTGGGTACTGGCCACACAATCCCCTGCTCGTTAGGGGGGGTTCACTTGCCCCATAGGGGATTATTGTTATTATTATTATGATAAAATGCAAAGCCCTCACTCACTGACTCACTCATCATTAATTGTTAAATTTCCCAAGTAGGTTTGGGAAATAATTTCGTACGCTCTTCCGATGATAACTGGCAATTGAGGCTCAGGGCCCACCCAAAATGTAGTGTTTCCTTACATGAGCTATATAATAAATCAACCCGTAAAAACAACGTTTTTGACTATAAATCCCTTATATATGAGACATAACTAACAGTTTCAGCTCGATCGGATCACGGGAAGTGTGTCCTTTTTGACTTGTGTTTTTCCGCCCGCCCAAGACAGAGAGACAGAGAGAGAGAGATGACGACAGAGACGGTGGTGAAGTTAATATAAGGGATTTTAAAATGGTTTTAACTGTTACTACTATTTTAAAAAATGGATCTTGACCAAACGTAGTACATAAAAACTTGATGACCCATATTAAAATATTTTAGGCCAATAAACTCCTAATGTCTTTTCCTTTTTGGGCTGGGAGAGGGGGGGGGCTTTTTTGTTGTTGTAAACAATTCTTTATTACACATTCCATTTTACTCGATTAGACCATAGTTCAAAAATACATATCCATCATGATCCAGATTGAAATCCATAGGTGTTTTGACCTTTAAATCTTACACCTATTGTGTCCGGATGCCATTAATGTAATTTTGTCTTATGTAAGTTGTATAAATATTAGTGCATTCATTCTAACTCTTTGAAATTTTAAGAAGTTCTTGAGTACGTTCCCGCAAAGGTTTCTGGTATATAATTTTTTTTAAATACCACTTAATGTAGGCAGGGGGCCCATTATTTCGTTTTCTTAAAATTAAGCGGCTTCCCTTGGCTAACCGAAACTGTTAAGGGTACTTATGTTGTTGTTATGACGCCAATGTCAGTCGCCATATTGGACTTTTTTCAATGGTCTTTATTATTTAGGGTCCCATTTTCCAGACATTTGTTACGCGGGATCCCTACGCTAACTGAACTCAACTTTTTCAGACATTTGTTACGCGGGATCCCTACGCTAACTGAACTCAACTTTTCCAGACATTTGTTACGCGGGATCCCTACGCTAACTGAACTCAACTTTTCCAGACATTTGTTACGCGGGATCCCTACGCTAACTGAACTCAACTTTTCCAGACATTTGTTACGCGGGATCCCTACGCTAACTGAACTCAACTTTTCCAGACATTTGTTACGCGGGATCCCTACGCTAACTGAACTCAACTTTTCCAGACATTTGTTACGCGGGATCCCTACGCTAACTGAACTCAACTTTTCCAGACATTTGTTACGCGGGATCCCTACGCTAACTGAACTCAACTTTTCCAGACATTTGTTACGCGGGATCCCTACGCTAACTGAACTCAACTTTTCCAGACATTTGTTACGCGGGATCCCTACGCTAACTGAAGTCAACTTTTCCAGACATTTGTTACGCGGGATCCCTACGCTAACTGAACTCAACTTTTCCAGACATTTGTTACGCGGGATCCCTACGCTAACTGAACTCAACTTTTCCAGACATTTGTTACGCGGGATCCCTACGCTAACTGAACTCAACTTTTCCGCTGCGCGGCGAGGGTATTTATATCACTCCATTACACACTTTTAGGTTTTAATAGGAAAATATATTTGACTGCATACTAAATGTCTATTGGACATTTATAAACATAATATTGGAGAATATAATACTAATTTAAAAAATAAAATTATGATTTTATTGGCATGTTTCCCTATGGATGCAGTGCGTCGAAAAGGTTTTTAAAAAAATGTAAAACAGAACAAATATTCCGGTACATTTCTACGTGTATTAGTGGCCTAGGCCAATGTAGAGGTGTTGTTTTGTTTTATTTTTTTTAATTTTCAAGGTTAAAAATAATTTGACACGCTGATGTAAATTTTCTTTAAGGAGATTAACGCAGCAAAAAATTAATAAATAATAATGTTATGTCTTCCGTAGCTTAAGAACATTTCTTTTCTTTAAACAAAATATTTCATTTGACCTTGAAGACGACCTTGACACCACCGACTCAGGCAGGTTTCATTTATTTTAATACATTACTGAATGCGGTGTTGTGATGCAATTGTTGGAAAAAATGTAGAAACGCTGAGGAGAGAAAAGTTAGCAATTTTTTCGAGCTAACTTTTGGAAATGAAAGATTTTGTAAAATCTAACCAATACGGAAATACTTTTCTTCCTTTTTTTTGTATTCCAAAAACAAATTAAAAACTACAACAGACTGTATTGTCATATCATGTAAACGTCTAATAAGTGTTCAGTAATAAATGGTTACCTAAATGATCTCAGAGACTCTGGCGGGCTATATTATAGTCAGGGTTTTTTTTCTTTGTATTTTTCTTCCATCACATTACTAAATTGCGTATGTTCCAAGAAATATTTCATGTTATGCCGAATGCCAGGGGCGGATTAAGACTGCACGGGGCCCCTGGCTGCAATTCAAACTGGGGCCCTATCCAGCCAGTGTACCTTTAGATAAAATGATTGCTAGCAGCTAATATAAGACTGTAACTTGTAAATATTCATCCAAAATGATTATTCATGAAAAAGCCGAATTTGAAGAAATAACTTTTTGCCGGTATCCTATAATTGAGTGTAAAAGACAATTTTATAAATTAAAAAACACCTGGAAAAAAAATCGCATCTCAACCGGGGATCGAACCCGCCACCGCTTGCACCAGAAGCCTTAGTACTTCACATTCGGCCACGAGATCTCATTTAGGATTGTCAATTTAAAATATATATATAATATTCTTTAATAATTTCTGTTATTGAGCCTATCAAATCAGGTTTTTTGACTGCTAAGACTATCGTGTGGGAAAAGAGATCATTTTAATAGATGAGATTTTATTAATTTATCATATTTTCAGCAATTCATGTATACATTTGTCCACATTTATTATAAAATATGCTAAGTTTGGGGGCCCCAAATCATCGGGGGCCCCTGGCTTTAGCCCGTTCAGCCCCCCCCCTTAATCCGCCATAGATGAATGCTGTTGTTCATAACCGTGGCTTAATGAGGAGAACAGTGTGTAGTTTCATGAGGGGTGAGTGAAGCCTGACTTTATATGAAGACTAAAACCCCAGTACAGTAAGTTGATGTATTTCTCAGAGGCTGTCGTCTTATACAGCGTACAATGCAACATTAGGGTCTATCGAAGACGACAAAAGTGAGAAGAGCATGTGATATCGGGTTAATTATAGGCTACAATACTCCCCCCTCCCCCGCCCCATCTTTCAACAAACCCCGCAGACCCTTATATAAATGAAAAAGTCTTTTAAAGATATAAAGGCTTCTCTCCTGGCACAAAAAAAAAGTTCAGGAAAATTTTTTTACAAACTGTACAAGAAACCATCATAACAACAATTAAGAGATGTAAGATGGCATGGTTCGGCCATGTACTGCGACATGATACCCTGACAAAAATTATCCTTCAAGACACTGTTGGAGGGGGCTGGCGAAGAGGTCTACAACGGAAAAGCTGGCTTGACAACATAAAGGAATGGACAGGGATGAAACTGCATGAATTATTGGCCGCCGCTCAAAATAGGCATATGTGGAGATCGTTATCTGTTGATGTGTCCATGCGCTCACAAGTAGATCTGAGTGTCTTGTCCTCCGCCTTCCCCAAATAATCCCGAAGCACCTCTGTCCACCTCTACGGCCAATACCTAAGCAAGTCCTTCGCTTGGACCTTCCGCTATCTGTCATGAGAGATTGAAAATGAAACATTATTTGGTTCTTGCAAGATACAAGCTTCAGCATAATCCTAATTGCCATAAGATTTATAGGACGCAGGCTGTTGTAAGGGATAATCCTAATTGCCATAAGATTTATAGGACGCAGGCTGTTGTAAGGGTTAATCCAAATTGCCATAAGATTTATAGGACGCAGGCTGTTGTAAGGGTTAATCCTAATTGCCATAAGATATATAAGACGCAGGCTGTTGTAAGGGTTAATCCTAATTGCCATAAGATTTATAAGACGCAGGCTGTTATAAGGGTTAATCCTAATTGTCATAAGATTTATAAGACGCAGGCTGTTGTAAGGGTTAATCCTAATTGCCATAAGATTTATAAGACGCAGGCTGTTGTAAGGGTTAATCCTAATTGCCATAAGATTTATAGGACGCAGGCTGTTGTAAGGGTTAAACTATTTTAAAAAATTAAAATAATACGTTTTGGTCTAAAAGCAACGACAGCTAAACACAGAGTGACAGAAATGCGTAGATAATTGTCATGTTGTCTGAGAAATATTATACATTTACACAACACCAAAATTCGATTTTTTAAAGTACATTTTCAAGAAAATAAAAGTTTTTAATTAATTGACTCGATGGAGAAACTGTGCCCATTTATCAAAGGTATTTTTATTGCACCACCACGTGGAATGTGTGCATTACACACCGTTTAAATGTTTTAATTAAAATTTCTTGACCTGTGTTTCCTACTTCAATATGAAACTTTTATAACGACACATTGACAACCACACAAGGGGAATTTCCTAAATTTTAATTTTTAATTTGCAGTCAACCAAACTAACCGGTTGATTCCACCTCCTTTGTCGTTGAAATGGAATTAAAGGTCACAATGGTGGATCCATCGGTACCTTCATCTAGGAATATACAATTTTGAAAACCATTTAAACGTGTAACCTAAATTCAGAAAATATTGTAAAACAACTACTTGAAATGCATGTAGAATTTGAAATGAAATAGAAGTTGTACTGGAAATACGAAAGCGATGTCAAAAAAAGTACGGCCTCAGTGGGTGTCACCTTGAAAATCGTTTTCATTCACTCCCCCAAAGCAGTTGATAAAGAACAGTTCAATATTGAAAGAAAAAGGGTCCAGGTTTTTATGGCTGTACCTACACTACAAGAAGATGTTAGAAAAACGGGGCGAAAGGCACCCTTGATCTATTTAATTTATTCAACGGTAAGATTGGAAAATTCTGTACCCAACATTGTAATTTTTCTACGAATTTTTTCAACAATTGTTATTAGTGTCGCTAGTTGTGAAAGGAGCTTCTCCAAAGAGAAGTTGATAAAATTATCTTAGTACCACAATGAGCGATTTAAGACAACAAAATCTTGCAATATTGTCCATAGAACAAGATATTACAATATTGTCCATAGAACAAGATATTACAATATTGTCCATAGAACAAGATATTACAATATTGTCCATAGAGCAAGATATTACAATATTGTCCATAGAACGAGATATTACAATATTGTCCATAGAACAAGATATTACAAATAATTTAAATTTTGATAGCATAATACACGTTTTTTTTATTATGAAAGTTAGAAAAGTAATTGTATAGATATGATTACATACTAATGTGTACAATTTCTTTGTTTGTAAAAATATAAGAATAGTAATGGATTTTTTTGGGTGTTAATTTGGAATATGGTTTGTCTCATTGCAGGGCCGTCTTAACGCATAGGCCAGTTGGGTTTTGCCCGTGAGCCCACGAGCATAGGGGCCCCATGGGAATACGTTTATTTATATATATTATGTATATTTATTTTTATTCCTGCGGGGGAGAGGCCCAACACTATTTCTTTGCCCGGGGGCCCAAACTGTTGTAAAGACGGCGCTGGGGGGGGGGTGGCTGCAACCTCAGTAAATTTCTTGTGGCCTTTAAAAAAATGTATATTGAATTTTTATAAATGTGTATTTATTGTTATATATGAAGAACATACTCATTATTTTACTAATTATTTTTAATTTAGTAATTTTAAAAAAAATTAATCTAAAAAAAACACTTTATTCGTAAATTAATTTGTAAAGAAGAATGAAACTCGCTTTTTAACGTAAAAATCAAGTGAAATTGCCTTTTCCCGTCCATTAAAGTCATTTATACCTTGTCATTAAAACAGAAGGTTTTTTTAAGCCATCTCTCACGGGTCATTGCTCTCCTAAATGATTTCATTTTTAACTTTCCAAAATCTTCCTCTCTATTGACGTCCGTGACAATCTAATTAGCGCCATCCACTGAAATAAATATAGTTCAAAATTATAACTGAACTCAAATAATGAACCCTTCACGTTTTATTATCCAAATTTTTAAATTTTATTTAATTTTCCGCATGAGTATTTCACTAGCATCGTTTAATGTTATGCTAAGACACTGTAAGAAACATTTTATGATGTCAACGCACCTAATCGCTTTATTATTATTAATATTCAATAACAGTTACAATACATGATTTTTATGATCTGTAAGTGTCAGATTTTATACCGAAAACCATCATTTCTCATTACGCAATGATGCTATTTTTAGATAAGTTTTCGCGAAACAGTGTTTTTACGCAAAGATAAAGAAGTAAAAATGTGCTTGCTTTAATGCACTTGTAAACATTTTTTTCATTGGTCAACCTGGATCAAACTTAAGTAGAACATAAAAATTCATACTGCCATAATCAATGCACATAATTCCCCTTGTCTGTATGGATGTAATGCTGTTAGGTGGCGCTGCGATCGATCTTAGAAAGCACCGCACCAAATTACAGCACCAAAAAGGAACTCTTTTGGAACGGCCGCATAAAATTGTTCAATGGGGAAATAAATGAATAAAAGAAAAATAAGTAAAATAAATGAAAGTTCTGTATTACGTAATTTTTTAATCTGATGTGTATTTATTTTGAAAAACTTCCGTCATGCTAGTAGGGAACATAATACACTGACATTTCAGTTAATTTCTTAATGAAATTTTTTTCCTTTGAAAATTTCCCAGTGATATTTGTCATATCAAAATGAATCTAAATGAATAGAAAAGATATAACAATCTTCCCATACCTGATTGCCGATCATGATGTGAACAATGTTAATATATTAGAATGTTTACTAGCCGATTACACCCCCCCACACACACTTTTCTAATAACCCTGACATTAGTCAGATGGTCAGGCACGCATTTTGACCATCTCTTGCATGTCATATCCGTGTCTCACCTGTAAAATTGCTAATGACGGCTTGCGGCCGTACTCTTATTATTTGGTACGGGTTGTTAGAACAAAGTCTTAAATTACACTATTAGCAGGATACGAAATGAACTTACTCATCAACAGCTATCTCTCGTTCGACATACAATAAAAAAAATTATATACCGGTACGTATGTATACTAAAAAAATATATAAATGATTATAGAAGCGTTAGTTCCTATGTCGCTTATAGTTACCGTTGGGTTGCTGAAGAGACAGTGTTCTGTTAGCTGCTAATTTCATTGATGTTGTACGTCAGTTCAGCCAACGGGTATCCCTATTGTCACAAGAAATTATTTGCTTTAATACATTCAGTTTTTTCAACAACATTTTAAAACACAAATTGTTCTGTTTTTAAAAAAAAATTATATACACATTCAAAATATTACTAAATGAAACATTTGCTACACCTTTCTTCAGAGGGGACGCATTTTTCTTAGTTTTTTTTTGATAACGTCTTTGACTTCATTCTCGACATCTAGGACTTGTGCCTGCAAGGGAAAAGAGATTTAGTTTGAAATTCTATGTTCTTCACAACAACATAATTAGAGTTAATAAAAAGTAATGTAGCGTTATCCCAAATCAAAGTAATGTTTGGCCAGTGTCATTAAAACTAATGAAGGAAATAAAAAAAACTAATTTGTGATATGATCTTTTTTTTATGCTAAATGCATTTTGTAAAGTTTTTGAAATATTGTATCAAGAAATAAAATCCTAAAGTCAAACTAAAATTTAACAATTTCATTTTATCTTTTTTTAAAATTTAACACACATTTTCTAGAAGAATTTCATACATAATTTTAATGCAGAAAAGGCAGAAATTAATATATAAAAAAACTCATGACCATCAAAAGGATTTTTTCAGCTTCGTTTTGTTTGTAACTTCTTTTCCTTTTACGCCATCTCTAAAATCCTATAATACATTTATGTTTGACCTTTTACCACACCCATGATACACCTTGTGCTACACCATAGCTCAGACCATATGATGAAATTTGTACTACCTCATAGGTCAGACCATATGATGAAATTTGCACTACCTCAGGACAGACCATATGCTGAAATTTGGACTACCTCATAGGTCAGACCATATGATGAAATTTGTACTACACCTTACGTCAGACCCTTTGATGAAATTTGTACTACATCATACGTCAGACCATATGATGAAATTTGTACTACACCATACGTCAGACACTATGACGAAATTTGTATTACACCATACTTCATACCATATGATGAAATTTGTACTACACCTTACGTCAGACCCTTTGATGAAATTTGTACTACATCATACGCCAGACCATATGATGAAATTTGTACTACTACATACGTCAGACCCTATAACGAAATTTGTATTACACCATACTTCAGACCATATGATGAAATGTGTACTACACCTTACATCAGACCCTTTGATGAAATTTGTAGTACCTCATAGGTCATACTATATGATGAAATTTGTACTACATCATACGTCAGACCCTATGATGAAATTTGTACTACACCATACGTCAGACCATATGATTAAATTTGTACTACACCATACGTCAGACCCATATGATGAAATTTGTACTACACCATACGTCAGACCATATGATTAAATTTGTACTACATCATACGTCAGACCATACGATGAAATTTGGACTACCTCATAGGTCAGACCATATGATGAAATTTGTACTACATCATATGTCAGACCCTATGATGAAATGTGTACTACATCATACGTTAGACCCTATGATGAAATTTTTACTACATCATATGTCAGACCCTATCATGAAATTTGTACTACATCATACGTCAGACCCTATGATGAAATTTGTACTACATCATACGTCAGACCATATGATGAAATTTGTACTACACCTTACGTCAGACCCTTTGATGAAATTTGTAGTACCTCATAGGTCATACCATATGATGAAATTTGTACTACACCATACGTCAGACCCTTTGATGAAATTTGTACTACATCATATGTCAGACCCTATGATGAAATTTGTACTACATCATACGTCAGACCATATGATGAAATTTGTACTACATCATACGTCAGACCATATGATGAAATTTGTACTACATCATATGTCAGACCCTATGATGAAATTTGTACTACATCATACGTCAGACCCTATGATGAAATTTGTACTACACCATACGTCAGACCCTATGATGAAATTTGTACTACATCATATGTCAGACCCTATGATGAAATTTGTACAACATCATACACAGACCATATGATGAAATTTGTACTACATCATACGTCAGACCATATGATGAAATTTGTACTACATCATATGTCAGACCCTATGATGAAATTTGTACTACATCATACGTCAGACCCTATGATGAAATTTGTACTACACCTTACGTCAGACCCTATGATGAAATTTGTACTACATCATATGTCAGACCCTATGATGAAATTTGTACTACATCATACGTCAGACCATATGATGAAATTTGTACTACATCATACGTCAGACCCTATGATGAAATTTGTACTACATCATACGTCAGACCCTATGATGAAATTTGTACTACACCTTACGTCAGACCCTATGATGAAATTTGTACTACATCATATGTCAGACCCTATGATGAAATTTGTACTACATCATACGTCAGACCATATGATGAAATTTGTACTACATCATACGTCAGACCATATGATGAAATTTGTACTACATCATATGTCAGACCCTATGATGTTCCAAATAATTGACCCAGCGATAGACTCGGTGATCTATACAACGTAAACAGTATTTGGAATGATAAATAAACCTTACAGATCGTGAAGACAGCAAGGAAGACAAAGAGAAGTCGTTTGCCGGAGATCCTCATTGTTACTACTAGTCGATGCTGAGTTTATCTGTGTCCAACAGTCAAACCAATCAACGTTTCTGTTGTATTTATAGAGAGGCTTGAACATCGTGTTAGTTTGTTTAGTACGTTGGCGTTATGTTTGACTTTACGACTGAAAAGTTGTAAAACTCAGGTCGTCATATCTATAAGTCATGTTTGTGAGCAAGTTTATAGTAAGAAGTAATAAAGTAATAAATTGTCTTTCTGCGGTGAGCGCATTTGGTAATTCTTTCAATATCAGATGATGAACAATTTGATCATAAAATAAACTATTCTACACAGTTAATACAAAAAAAAACGGTAAAAAAAACACGTTTTTGACTATAAATCCTTTATATATGAGACATAACTAAAAGAATGTTCATTATAATACGCAGCGTAAAACAATCCAAAATCCAAAATTTTAGTTATGTCTCGTAAAATATGTGAAATATAATGCGAACTGATCGGGAATATATTTTTTAAAAGTATCGTCCATATAATACGCACCGCACAGCGCGATAGGAGAGTATTGAAAGGGTCGTACAATATAATACGCACCGCGACACTCAAGCACAGGGGTCGGCGAACTTTTTTGCCCATTACCCCAAAATAGAAAACATGTTGACGTTACCCCCGAAGGCACAAGTCCTGCCCACACGACTCGGGGTTTAAGGAGCGTTATACACCCCCCCCCCTCAGGGTCTGGGGAAAAGCCCCAGCCGAAAATGAATCTAGTGAGTTTTAGAAGCCTGACAAGTTTCTAAAAATGAAATTGAAAAGGATTCTGCGTAGATATTTTAACTCGAAACGACATGGAGGAATCATTTTCAGGCGGAATTCATTTGATACTATATTAAAAAATTTCGCAGTCAATTTTCATGGCTATAACGGTTATAGGCTTTACGGCACTGACCATTCTATTATGGTAAATCGGACATAATGTGATAAAGTCGGATAAGTACAAATTTACTTAAACAATTACACCGAAATTGTTGCCATGGATGTCAGGACAAGTTGGATACTATCTTCAGGGTCCAATCGATTTCGCTTCGCAGCTTTGTTTCTATGTTCACTAGAGTAGAAAATCCTTGTTGACAAAAGGTATGTTGTTGCAAAATGAAAAAAACTTTTTGACGGCCTCGTCAAGTTCAATGTTGAAAGCCTATGAAGCATTTGTCATCCAAAATGTGTCAGATGTGCTTTTTTTGCAAATTCAATACGTGCCTCATTATTGTCTTAAAGTTTAAAAAGGGCCTCTGCCAACCCTTGAGGCTTATTTGGTACACCGGCAATGTCACATCGAAAGGGATCTACAATCCAACTGACATAATGCGAATCAATAACTGGAAATGTAAACAGTGAACCGCTCTTTGAGCTTGGTAACATGTCTGATTACTATATCTTTTATGTTGTTATATTTCCATAATCTTCCACGTACAAGGACAACTTTGAAAAGGTCGCTAATTTGTTGCCTTCGGCTTTTTGTTTCAAATATGAAAGCTTTAATCCAAAAACTGCTATCTTTTCTCTGTAAATGTATAACATATAAACAGGGTATTAGTTAGCCTGACAGGACGTAACACGTTGAATTACGTCCTGTCAGGCTAACTAATACACTGTTTATATGTTATACTTTTACTAATTTAAAAGCCTGGTTGCAGTCTCACCCCCATTATTTTATCTTTTCTCTGGCTGAGATTTTAACCCTCAAATTTCTGATATACCGATATTTTTCCCTGCCATTCTTTGTTCAACACATTGAAATGCTCAAAAATATAAACTAAGTATGCGAGATGTGCACCCCAATAACAGTTCGCAAACTTCTCTACTAGAACGTGCTTTTGACCAGCCAGAAATGTGTGCAGCTCGCATTCCAGAGTCCACACTTTGTTTAGAACATTGCCGCGTGTAAGCCCCCGTATCCAAGTAGGTCTTTAAATTTTCAGCCTTACCATCTTTACATAAATCACAAAACACTCGTGATTACAGTGCGTGTTCTTTAATGAAATTTACAATCTGGATAACATCATGCTTGACGTCCTCCAGTTCAGGTTTCAAATGTTTCACAAGAACAGGTTGACAATGGATAATACTGTTGTTAACTTCAATTTAGGGATTCCTGTCTTGCGAAAGCCGAAAAACCACTTACGCAACCCAACATGGCGAAAGAGCACTATATATATACATATTTGTAGGTATATTATATATATTTATTATGGTTGTGGAATTTAATGCTTAATTTCTCGATTAATCGTTAAAAATGTTAACGATTAATTTTTTTAAACGATTAATTGACCCATCACTTACAAATTATTGGAAGTCAAAAAGTTAAAAAAAAATAGTATTAAAAAATATCGGCCCTTAATAATAACTTTCCAGACGATTACACGAATATTTTGGTTTTAAACTATTGACTCACGGGAATGTTCAAAATGTTGATAAAGTTTGCTTACCTTGGTTCTAACACTTTGCCTACTTATTAAAACCAAATGAAAAGCGTATTAAGCTAATGGCAGTAATGGTATCTGACTCAGAGACAGAAAATGATGACAGCTCTTCTGATGAATTAATGCGTTACAAAATTGAGATGAACGTTCCCTAAGCCATTAACCCTCTACAATGGTGGAAACTTAATGAACACCGATATCCGATAATGTCATTCCTTGCCTAGACCATTTTGTGAATACCAGTTACCTCAGTTGCATGTGAATGATTGTTAAGCTCGACTGGTTATATTGTTAATTAGACACGCTCATCACTAGAGTCACATAATGTCAACACACGACTTGTCTTTTTGCGTAGTTGGTTAAAAGATGACGTATAAAGGAGACATTTGAGTGTTATTTAGATGTTCAACTAGAACGTTTACTAAGTGTTACTTATGACATCATAAATTTTCATTTTTGGCTTTAATAGAAATTACCGATTAATTAATCGTATTTTTTTTTCAAAACTTAACGATTAAATTTAAATTAATCGTTAACAGCCCTAATATACCACTTTGGCGCCACCCCGGCAAAGCATACGGGTCTCCATGGTTAGGACCGCCGCAACGCGGGGGATCATCAATGACCTACCATGGGTGTAACCCCCACTGAAAGGTTTCCTCAGATCTGGCGCCCTGCGTTCTTCGCGGTACCTTTTGCTAATCCGTACTGGCGCTCCTGGCCCTAAACCGGCACCGCACAATGGCGTTGATAGTAAACTGAGGGGGACGAAACTGTCGCTTCGAACCTCAATGGGTACTTTTGTTTTCATCATCGGCATTGCATCTAGATGCTTTGCCTTAGAACCGTACAGCGACTGTAATCATATGTGACTAGCACCTAACACCTAACATTTCCGACATCGGCATTGCTTGTCGCGCGATACTAAAGTGTGTGAGTACGGCAGTTGCTACCATTCAGTGAACAATTCGCGCATTAACTATACACTGTTGCAACAATCTTAATAAAAAGAATACATTTACATGTAGATAAAAAAGGATTACACTAACTGTCACCAGGCCCATCAGTTTAACATATGAAGTTCGAAAATCTTTTCATTTCAGTCAATTTCATAACAAGCATATAAATACATGTATATTTATCGAAAATTCTCAATATCGTGTAAAATTGATTGGGGAATAAAATATTAAAAGTTTAGTAAAAAACACATTTAAGCCTCCCAGCCCCGAGGAAATGGACATTAGGAGTTCAGAGCCCTATAGTAATTTAATATAGGCTTTTAATTTTTTATGTACCGAGTTTGGTCAAAATCCAGTTATTTTCTCATTATCTAACACTTGAACTAATTTTTATATAGCTAGTATTATGAAAAAATACATTAAGGGCCCCTGGGCCAATTCGGTTCAAGATATACATTATGAAAACCTGCTCATTTAAATTCAGTTTCACCATGGATATATTTCTCAAGATCGTTAAAAACAGAGTGGGAAATAATATCTTAGAGTATACCAAAGAAAAAGAAATTTGTAGATCATTTTCATTCAGTCTCATCATGGATATATTTCTCAAGATCGATAAAAATAGATTTGCAAATAATATCTCAAACATATACGAAAAAAACACATTTGGGGCCCCCGGCCCTGAACAATTGGACATTATAAGTGCAGTGGCCTTTGTTATTTTAATATGGGCTACCAAGTTTTTATACACAAAGTTTGGTTAAGATTTATTCATTTACTCAGTAGCTAAAGCATAAATAAAGTTTTATCTAATTCACATAAGAAAAAAATGATATTTAGGGCCCCAGTGCCAATGTAGTGCAAGATGTCAAGTGTAAAACACTTGTTTATTTCAATCAATTTCTTAATGGATATATTTTTCTCAAAAATCTTTAATAATTGAGTGTGGAATAAAATCTTAAACGTTTATGAAAAAAGACATTTTAAGCCCCCAGCGCCGAAGAAATGGACATTAGGAAATTAGTGCCCTATAGTATTTCAATATTGGCTACCAAGTTGTTATTTACAAAGTTTGGTTAAGATCCATCAATTTACCTAATCGCTAACGCTTAAACTAATTTTTATATAGCTCATATAAGAAAAATCATATTATGGGCCCCCCGGCGCCCAATGAGTGTTAAATTTTGCAAAAAAGTTAACAGTGACCATCCCAGGAGCGTACTCAAAAGTCTCCAAAATTTTCATGGCGATCGGATGAATGGTTTAGTCAGCTATAAAGGACATACATACATACTAGGGATCAGCCAGATATGGTTTTTTATTATTTGCCGAACCCGGATAGTTTGGCCCTTATATTTGCCGGATCCGGATAGCTCCACATTTAAGTGTAAGATCTAATAGGGTGTACTTTACTACTTCATTTCAAGTATTTCATACTATTTATTAAAATATTTATTATCTTACAAATGAAGAATATCTGCTATCGACGTTGTTACATTGTCAAAGTCAAAGATGAACAGTTTGCAATGAATTGAATGAACGAACATGAACGAAGTTCAACGAGCTTTGTAGTATGTACCAAGCGAACAGTGTTGTACTGAGTGTGTAGTGTGGTGTACAAGAAGTCGTGACCTAGAGCCATAATTAAACTGTTCTTTTATTTAGACAATTTAAGTTAAATATGCTGTTAGTTAACTTAGTTTGTTATCTTGTGTAGTAAAGTAATATCTATACTTGTAACTTTTTAACTTAATATATTTTTCTATTATTGAAATTGATTCTTTTACTATATTTTGAGTAGATTTGAATGATTTGAATGGATCAACGCTTGTTAATTTGTTTATTTTGTTATATATTAATAATTTAATATACCACAGATAGATCTTGGATGACAATGCATTGTATCGAATTTTCAGATCGATCGAATGTACTGTTATTAAATTATTGAACTTGTTAGTTTATCTAAATTTTATTATATACTTGCTTTCGTGTCTGTCTGTCCGCAATTTTTCAAATTTGCCAACGTAAAATTAAACCACTTTTGATGGTTCTAGAGAGCTCAAAATTTTACCACAGATAGATCTTGCTTGATGATACATTGCATCAAAATTTTAGATCGATCTAATGTACCGTAATTAAATTAATGCATTTCTTAGTTTATCTTTACATAAGCAACTGTACCCGCCTGCCGTAGTTTAATGTGACGTGGCGAGTTCACCCCGTGACCTCATCGCTTTGTTATTAAACGTTGGGCGGGCGCTGATGAGGTGTTTGGTAAAATAAATAGAGGTAAAAAATTCCGGATATTCGGCTGTCCCCTAATACACACACACACACACACACACACACACACACACACACACAACGCACGCACGCACGCACGCACACACACACAAACGCACGCACACACACACGCACGCTCGCACACACACATGCACGCACACACATACACACACACACACACATACATACATACATACATACATACATACATACATACATACATACATACATACATACATACATACATACATACATACATACATACATACATACATACATACATACATACATACATACATACATACATACATACATACATACTTTCATTTTACATATATAGATATTTAAACAAATTGGTATATTAAAATCAGACCCAAATGCAAACAACTGTTATTTTCACTTTGCTTTTAATAAATGTTAACTTAAATATTTTACATAACACGAAAGAATACAGATGATGGTCTTTATTTCAGGGAGAATTTGAATTAAATCGGGGGCGGGGGGGGGACATCAAAGGCGGCACCTTTAACTTTTTCACAATAAAATGTCTAGCAAACCTATCCGTCTTATGTGTGCCACATCTAGTGAAGCCGGAGCTGGATTTGGCCGGATTTATCAAGTGAAATCCGGCCGGAACCGGATTTGTAAAAATGGGTGGATTCCGTATGTGCCGGAGCAATTATATATAAAATTTATTAGGGCTCTACCGACAAGCCGGATTCGGCCGAATTTATGAAGTAAAATCCGTTCACGGAACCAGATTTGTACAAATGACCGGATTCCGGATTTGCAAGAGCTGGAGCCGAAATCCAGAACACCCATAATCACAACTGTACACAAATGTACACATATCTTTTGAATAAATTAATGATGGGAACAATGGTATTTCTTAAAAAATAGTTATCTGCGAATATTATATACATTTCAAAACTCATTTTTTTTTGTTATTTGAACTTACCCATAAGGTGAAAAGAAATAGTGTTGGCAGTTTTACGACTCTGATAACGTCCTTCACCCTGAAGACTTTCATCCGGTTAGAGCGTGAAATCTCATTAGCCTTGTAGTTTGTTCATCACACGTCCTGGCAATGCTGAGCGGTATAAAAAAGTATTGGGACCTTCTTTCGTGACAGAAGGATTCAATCTGCAGCCCAGCACAGAACTGATCACCGACGAAACCCAGTCAGAACCATGCAGTGTTTCGTCTTAGTAGCTGTCTTTATGACAAACGCAGTGTATATTGGGGTAAAGCTATACTTTTTTAACATATATATATATATATATATATATATATATATATATATATATATATATATATATATATATATATATATATAATTATATATATATTGCGGTTGGTACTGATTAAAAAAAAATTAGTTCGATAAATAAGAAAAAAAATTAATCGATTAATCGATTATTTCGATTAATTAAATTTTCATAAGGCATATATAGATCACGTTAAGTTGTGGTTCATAGTTTCGCGAAATCTGTTAAGTCGCTGTATTTTCATTGCTCCCAAATTTTGTGACGAAACAGAGCATATTCGTTCTGCTATGCAAGAAGTAAGGAAGGAAAACCTTTTTCTTTACATGTGCACGTGTAAATAATTAATAATAATATGAGGGTAAGGTATGTAAGTAAAGAAAAATATAAATAAAATATCATTAAATTGGAAAAATATTAGAAATAGTTTTGAAATTTTTAATCGAATTTTAATCAATCAAATTAATTTTAATAGATTAATTTTTTTACAATTAACCGATTAATTAATCGTTACTTTCCGCATCCCTAATTTATATATATAGTTTTTGAATATGTAGATTTTTACAAAGCCTATCATTTTAGTATACGTTATATCAAAAACAGTTGTATGTTCTGATTTTGAAATAAAAACTCACGAGTTATTTTAAATACTACTAATCATTTCTACAGAACTGTTGAAATGTTTCAAAGCTATGACGTCACCTTTTCCGAATTCTCAAGAAACGTATTCTTAAATTGTTTATTTTAATTTTGTGAGAAACCAGAGAGTGTATTGTTTAAAAGAAAAATGTTGTTAATTTGAAAGTATTCGAGTTTTGTACTTCAAACAGCCGCACACCACTACAGTGCAAAATTTGTATTTTAAAAAACCTGCCCAATGGGGCAACAACAAAATACCAAGCTTGATTCATTGAAACAGATACAATCATTCTACATGGTCTGATTATTAAAAAAAATTGATCTAAAGCAACGTCATAGAGATTGTGTCTGAATCAGAGGAACATAAAACACAGACCAGAGAAGTTATTGAGGAAAGTACAAGAAAATTCAGCAAGATTCAGTCGTTATTTTAACTCACAAGATAACTGGATTTCAATTTCTATTTTTTCCTATTCATTAATCCTTGAAATACAGAGTCCGTACTAAAATAAAAATGCATATTAGTGGAGATTTGACATTGCGCTCTTTTATTGGATAAGCCTCAAATCGGCGTCAAAAATCCACCAATCATGAGTTTTGAGGACAGCAGCAGGCATGTCGTGGATTGGTCGCGTTAGATGTAAATACTTTAAGTATACTTGAGCTGACTGTTTTCATTGGTCGGTATTCAACATGAGTAGTTGATAAACATTGCACGTCAAGTTTTTCTTTAATGACAGCACGATTATTTTAATCAACTAACATCGCGGTTTGCCTATTTGAAGAACGATGCATAAACTTTTAGAGATACCCATTTCATTGACAAATCCGGCGGTTCAGGGCAGAGGCGTAACAACGACTTGGCATCGGGGCAGTTGCCAATGGCGCCGAGGGCTAATCCTTCCCTTCCATAGTAACTTTATTCTGTATAATTTAGTATTTTCCCTATTTCTCAAGGGCGCCGTAAATTAATTAGCCAAGGGCGCAGAAAACCTAGTTACGGTTCTGGTTTAGGGTAAGATATAAAACTAGAGTTTCTCACTTAGTTTTATCTTCAATTTAATAGGCGATTAAAAACAAAATGTCTGCTCTTAGAGATCTTGCTGCCGAGTTAGAAGAATCGGTAGGACATATCTGAGATCTGTAAAGTCGCCAGTGGTCAAAGATTCTTCGTCACCTTGCACATGCGTATTCTGTGACATCAAGGCTTCAAAAATTGTGTTTCGTTGCTTTTTAATAAAGAATCTCAATTAAAAAACTCAAAAATTAATGTATTTTGGACAGCAATCACAGGAGACAGACAAGAGTGTAGGTGTTCAACAAAGTGAATTGGCCCAAAAAATACAAACCCTGATCAAAGACCTACATGGTGGTGAGTAGATTGCAATCAGATGTTTCAAAAATATTTAGCCTGTGTAGATAGTAGTCTTCATTTTTCATTAAATGCTTTTATACATAGGTGGCGCGGTGGTCGAGTGGCAGCACGCTCGTCTGGCGTACCAATGGTCACGGGTTTGAATCCATGTGAAGGCAAGGATTTGTTCCCGGGGACTAGGGCGTCCCTGAGTCACCCAGCTCCGAATGGGTACCTAACACTAGTTAGGCGGCTGGGTAATGCGTGGAACCCACAAAGCCGTGGACTGTGAACGATGCATCACATGCCAACAGATCATCTGTCATGGTCTGTGGACGCAATTATCTTCTGCATAGAAGGAGCGTCTGTATAGATAAAATAAGATAAATACATAGTGTCCTTATGCGTGAAAGGTAGCACAGCGCGTGTTTTAAATACAGACATAAATAAAACTGTTGAAGTTTCTTTTTATCTACACAATGCTGTGTGCTATTCATATTTATTTGATCCTCTCGGATAGCCAAATATACACTTACTAGCCAAGTTCATAAATTTATCCTAGGAAATCCTTTTGCCCCTAGAAATCAAAATTTATGCCTTAAAATAAAAGGCTAAACATAAATTTTTAGATACAAATATAAGAAATGCAACTTCTTGATCTAGTGGTTCAAAAAGTTTTCATTAAATTTCGTGTAAAAGAAATGTTTATGCTTATTTATCATCGAGATTGAACGACAGTTCAGCTCTATTTAATTTTGGTATAAGTAAATTGTTACTTTTTAAAATAATTTTTATTTTATTTTTTAATTTAATTTTTTACATTTATTATTAAATTATTTATTTTGTTTTTTTAAGGTCCGGACGACATTTTTTATTTTAAAAAATATTTGAGTGGGGGAAAAATAACCTAAGAATTAATTATTTACCACTTCCATCGTTAAGATGATTCGAGTTTTGATTATTGAATGTTAATCCCTTGTATCGCAGGTCTTTTAACAAGTGTGCTGGATTCTAGGCTGGATGACGTAATTACACACGCCAAAGCCATAGATTGTGGAGAAGCCGGTCAAGGTGAGTACCACTGAGGTCACCGAATGTAGAAGAAATTATATAATGATGCAAATTGACGAAATTTGTGGTTAATGAATGTAATACACGTATAGGTTGAAAACACATTTCGGAGTTAATTGACAACTCTATTTCGACTATTACAGGAGAAATAAAAAATATGTTTTTAGAACATTTTAAAAAGGTATTTATAACACTCTTTCATTTTCACTTATCGGATAGTGGCAAAGATATGAAATATACCTTTAAATGTATAGTTTTCTAAAAGGAAAAAAAATATATATAAATAAAAAATATTTAAAAAACGAGTTAATATCCAGGTAAAAAAGTTTAAATGTATAGCCTTCGGAAAGTAATGAAATATAAAAACGTATAATGAATAAGGAAATTATCTAAGGTTAGATATCATAACAACTATGACAGAGCTTAATTCTTTGGTACCAGAGTAGCTGGTTATTCCCTGCGAGTATGAAATCGAAGCGTATTCCGCACATTCGTCGGTACTCTAATCACAACTTAACGAATGTGGTTTGTACAGAGACAGGACAGTCCTCAAATTCTAAGCATTGATTAATCACGTGACTACATCTTCCACAGTTGACGGAGCTCAGCTGGACGCCGTCATTGATCGAGTTGTTGAAACCATAAAGAGCCACGGAAAATTAAGTAGGCGTTTTTTACCTTTATTTGTCTGTGCTTGGAACATTTTTTTATTTTATTAATATTTTTGTATATTTTTTTAAAAGTATTTTATTTATTTATTTTATTATATATATTTTAATGTAGGAATTTAATCTTCATACATACATTTTTAAAGCAATTACTTTCACTTATACTTATTTCAAATTAGGAGAGAGGAAAACAATTATCCTTATATTCTTAATGAACTTGAACTATTTTTCAAAACTAGCAAGACCAATGTCTTTTACTTGTTATTTATTATTAACAATAAAATCGAAGAAAAAACGTATTTAACAAAGATGTCAATCTTCAGAAATAATTGAAACGGAAATTTTCACGCCTAAAAGACTCACTATTTTTTTTAGAATTTTACTCAATTCTCAATATTTAAATTTTTTTTTGTTACCTAATGTTAATTCTTGGTTTGAAGTGTTAAAGAAACATGCAATGTAAACCTACATTATTAACTTAAATATGTTGTTTTTTAATCTTAATGTATTAACAGTAATGTATATTTTCTCAGCAAACTCTTAACTCTGTTGTGTTTTTATATCCTTTATATTAACTCGTGTGTCTGCGGCCGACCGACCTTGTCGCCAAACCTTTTGATCGATTTTTAACCCACTTGCTCGCAAGATAGTGAGCTGAAATTTTGCAGACAGTTTCGTACCGATGATAAAAACAATGTATCAAAATTTCAGATCGATCGCATGTACCGTAATTAAATTATTGATTTTTTAGATTATTTTATTTATTCCTATGTATCATGCTATTTTTTGAGATAGAGCGTCGCGGTGCATATTATATTGAACAACCTTTCTGTCGCGCAATAAGGTGCGTATTTTATTGACAGCTCTTTTTATAAACATATTCCTGATCGGTGCGCATTATATTAAACATGTTTTACGACACAACTGCAATTTTGTATTTCTGGATGGTCTGGCGCTGCGTATTATAATGAACATTCTTTTAATTACTTCTCGTACATAAAGGATTTATAGTCAAAAACTTGGTTTTTTTACGGGTTTTTCTTATTTCTCTATATACTCTCATCTCTATTGTGTATTTTCTCTATATACTCTCATCTCTATTGTGTATTTTCTCTATATACTCTCATCTCTATTGTGTATTTTCTCTATATACTTTCATCTCTATTGTGTATTTTCTCTATATACTCTCATCTCTATTGTGTATTTTCTCTATATACTCTCATCTCTATTGTGTATTTTCTCTATATACTCTCATCTCTATTGTGTATTTTCTCTATATACTCTCATCTCTATTGTGTATTTTCTCTATATACTCTCATCTCCATTGTGTATTTTCTCTATATACTCTCATCTCCATTGTGTATTTTCTCTATATACTCTCATCTCCATTGTGTATTTTCTCTATATACTCTCATCTCCATTGTGTATTTTCTCTATATACTCTCATCTCCATTGTGTATTTTCTCTATATACTCTCATCTCCATTGTGTATTTTCTCTATATACTCTCATCTCCATTGTGTATTTTCTCTATATACTCTCATCTCCATTGTGTATTTTCTCTATATACTCTCATCTCCATTGTGTATTTTCTCTATATACTCTCATCTCCATTGTGTATTTTCTCTATATACTCTCATCTCCATTGTGTATTTTCTCTATATACTCTCATCTCCATTGTGTATTTTCTCTATATACTCTCATCTCCATTGTGTATTTTCTCTATATACTCTCATCTCCATTGTGTATTTTCTCTATATACTCTCATCTCCATTGTGTATTTTCTCTATATACTCTCATCTCCATTGTGTATTTTCTCTATATACTCTCATCTCCATTGTGTATTTTCTCTATATACTCTCATCTCCATTGTGTATTTTCTCTATATACTCTCATCTCCATTGTGTATTTTCTCTATATACTCTCATCTCCATTGTGTATTTTCTCTATATACTCTCATCTCCATTGTGTATTTTCTCTATATACTCTCATCTCCATTGTGTATTTTCTCTATATACTCTCATCTCCATTGTGTATTTTCTCTATATACTCTCATCTCCATTGTGTATTTTCTCTATATACTCTCATCTCCATTGTGTATTTTCTCTATATACTCTCATCTCCATTGTGTATTTTCTCTATATACTCTCATCTCCATTGTGTATTTTCTCTATATACTCTCATCTCCATTGTGTATTTTCTCTATATACTCTCATCTCCATTGTGTATTTTCTCTATATTCTCTCATCTCTATTGTGTATTTTCTCAGTAAACTCTAAACATTGTGCTTTGTTCTCAACTCGAGCCGATGCAGTGGAGCTGACAGGACTTAACCTGATGGATGATTTGGCTAATACCTGGCTGAAATAAGTAGGTTTGGTCAAAGTAAGATGATGGCCGAATGCAGTGGAGCTCAAACAGAGGACTTAACCTGCTGAAATAAGTAGGTTTGGTCAGATAAGATGATACCTGGCTGAAATAAGTAGGTTTGGTCAAAGATAAGATGATTACCTGGCTGAAATAAGTAGGTTTGGTCAAAGATAAGATGATTACCTGGCTGAAATAAGTAGGTTTGGTCAAAGATAAGATAAATATGTGGGTACAGCAAATAAGTGCTAAGAGTTGTCAAATATATGATCACTTGATAGAAATTAAATATTATTAATTGTTATCAATCGTTTATATTAAGTACGGAAGTGATAGGAGAATTAGTTGTTTGAAAATAGGGCTGCGGAAATTAACGTTTAATTATTCGATTAATCGTTAAAAATTTTAATCGATTAAAATTAATTTGATCTATTAAAATTCGATTAAAATTTAAGAAAATATTTATTTATTTTTTCAGTTAATTAATAACAAGATATGTACCCGCGCTTATGCAGCGCGAGTGTACGGCCCAATAAGGTTTAATACGTATTTGAAAATATGCCAATAATTATATGCTAAGTATGTATGTGTATGCGACGATTTAAGTTCGGCCTTCTGGTTATAATATAACTAAATGTTGTGCTTACTATTTGGAATGCAACCTTCAGTTAGTCAGAAATATACTTATGAAAAATGTAATTCTCTAATTCTGAGACAAGTTTACCTAACATAGTGAGAGCTTTGAAACGTAACAAACGATTTGAAAAGGGCATTAATCTAATTTAAAATCCTGAAAACTAACATTTCTCATAAATCTAATTTCTCATTGCTATAAATTCAACGTATCAAGATATTACACTCAGAATTAAACTCATGTAGTCTTTAATACGCTGATAGAACTTAAAGGAAGAAGGTAAAATGAATCAATAAAAAACCAAATTAAATAAATCAAACCTATATTTATAATTTTTTCCCTTTTTCCCTTTCAATAAAACGGTCCTATTTACCGATATATGGCAACAACGTATCTGTTGCTGTTTCAGAAAGGGATTCAACTCTTTCTTTATCCCCGTTTTCAGATAAGACATTATATTTTGTAAATTATATCATCAAGCCCACTTTTTCTCTATACAGGCTACCCTTTTTCCTGTTTTTGTTTTTGGAAATGAGATAATTTATTTGCAAATATATTTAAGATTGATCCATTCGCTTAAAAACGTTTGTGAAACGGAGATATACATTTAAATATATATATATATATATATATATATTGGTATCCTGGAAAGAAGGTGCTGGTTACAAGTAAAGTCCAATGATGTGAAAATTCAAATTAGTTATCAGGTTCATGTTAACTTAAGTTTAGTCTAGATATATCCATCGATCCAGTAGCCATTGAATATACTGTAATAATTTAGCTGATATAAGAAAGGGCGATTTTTACTCAATATTACTTTTAGTTCAGAGTTAAGTCGTGCTTAACTTTTTGTAGTATGAGTCTGAAAATTTACAGACTTTTATTCAGATGGGAAGTTGGACCATTAGTGGGAGGGGGCTTAGGGTTTTATTAGTATAGAAAATGGACACTAAATGAAGTTAAGCAAGAGAAATGAAAAGAAAATATTAAGGAAATATCTCATACTATATAAACTTTAAACACACTTTGTTTAGAGTGGATGTATTTTATAATGGTATGTATATATATATATATATATCAGAAATTAAAAAAAAATTATTCATAGAAAAAAAAACACTTCAACTTGTAATGTTCTTTACTAATGAGTTGATTTCACTTAGAGAATTGATTTTCTCGTGAAACTCACTTACAATTTTAAGGGTACTAAATAAAGTTAACTTCTAGTTTTTAAAAATATGACGACAACTGCCGTCACGTAAAAAAACGTATTTTATTTATGACCCCAATACTATTCAAGTAATGAAATATTTTTAACAGCAGCTATAAGTTAAGGAACTTCGCTCCCACCTTCTCTCTAAAAGGCAATAGCTGCTTATACTAATAAAGTAAATTACAAATGTTGTAAATGTAATGAATAATTTAAATAAACTAAATCAGTCTTATTTAAAAAGCTTGCAATAAAATTTGTGCACCGTTTTTAGTCAATGAAAGTTAATTATAAGGCCGTCGCTTAAAATAAAGTCTTGTAATAAAGTACTGCTCCAGAAATAAATATGCTTTTTGATAGTCTTTATTAGTGTTTTTATATATTTGTCTCTATATTATACGATTTAAAATTACGGCTTTTATGCAATTGGTATAATTTTAAAAAGGAATGCAATTATGTTTCGGATCACGTTTCCCGATGAGACATCATATTTTGTAAATTATATTTCAAACACCAGATTTAGTGTCTGAAAAATGAACAAATTATTTCCCAAATTTTTTTTTAAAAGAGTATCTGTTTGACTAAAAATCTATTTTTCAAATGGCTTTTGTTATTCCGGCTACAGCATAATGATAATTGCATATTCAATTTGCAGCCCAACTTAATTAAGGGCTTTTAGATTCACTTTTATTGAGTTTAATATACTTCTGTTTATATGACCGGTAGTCTAGTTTAAATTGTAAATTTTTTTAGCTTATGTAAAAAAAATCACAGCATTGGTCATAGGCTTTTATATATACGTTAAGATCATTGAAGCTTAACTTTAATAAGTAAATTTAAGGGAATGAGCCAGTAAAATGATCAAGAAAAATTTATAAAGAACACGCAACAAATTTTTAGAAAAACAAAACGTACAAGTCCTCTAATTTACGATTAAGCTTTTTTGACTTGGGCCATTTCTTTCCAAATAAAATTCCCTCACATAATTAGTATTTGTTTAAATTAAATTTTGAGTTATTATAAACAACATAAAAAAACTCTTAATTTAAAAATAAATTCCATTCACCGTGTGACAAATGCAATGAAATAGTTTTAACCCATTTATAATATAAAGAAAGTACTCGTATAAAAGGCCACTGCTTTTTACCGCAAAGCCAAAACCAAATATGAATTTTATTTTAATAAAATAACACAACTCAATTTAAGATGCGTACTCGAAAATAAGCGCACCGTAATTTTACAATAAAAGATTTTTTAAAGATCATCACTCAAAATAAAGTATTGGAAAAAAAATACCGCACCAAAATGAACTCGTTTTGAATGTCCGCATGAAGCTGTTCAATATGGAAATGAGATTTAATATTTCTCTCTTCGTCTCAACATTTTCTGATCTTTTAATTGATGGCTTTCGGGGAAAAGGGACAATTACAAAAAATATACGTAAACCATCTACAGGTTAAAATGAACCATCCTGACAAATTTGGTCCCCGTTCATCATTTGATTTTTTCCGTGATTGTGGAACTTACAGTCGAAAAGTGAAACATACAAACATACAAACATCAACTGAGCTTTATATATTAAGATTATTATTTTGGACAATTACATACTTGTCCCTCGTATTATTATTATTTATTTACAGGTAAACACGAAAACCAAAAGGTTTATCGTCCTTATTACTTGCATAGCAGAAGAAGTTCGCTGTGTTACGTCACAAAATTTGGGAGCCATGGATTTACCGCGACTTACCCGATTTAGCAAAATAATAAATCGCAACTTTTATGCGTTATAAAAATATAATAAATCGAATAATCTATTAATATTGTTCCCGATTTATCGAACAAAAAGTGTTTAATCACTACCAGCCCTATTTGAAAGCAATCTTATTTTGACAATATTCAAACATGCCATAACACGCAGTGCCTGTTTCTTTTCTCGGTTTTTTCTCTTTTGTATCTATCTCAGGTTACAATAGGACCATTATATGGTTCTCTTTTATTTCTTTCTTGAAACACTTGATAGAAATTAAATATTATTAATTGTTATCAATCGTTTATATTAAGTACGGAAGTGATAGGAGAATTAGTTGTTTGAAAATAGGGCTGCGGAAATTAACGTTTAATTATTCGATTAATCGTTAAAAATTTTAATCGATTAAAATTAATTTGATCTATTAAAATTCGATTAAAATTTAAGAAAATATTTATTTATTTTTTCAGTTAATTAATAACAAGATATGTACCCGCGCTTATGCAGCGCGAGTGTACGGCCCAATAAGGTTTAATACGTATTTGAAAATATGCCAATAATTATATGCTAAGTATGTATGTGTATGCGACGATTTAAGTTCGGCCTTCTGGTTATAATATAACTAAATGTTGTGCTTACTATTTGGAATGCAACCTTCAGTTAGTCAGAAATATACTTATGAAAAATGTAATTCTCTAATTCTGAGACAAGTTTACCTAACATAGTGAGAGCTTTGAAACGTAACAAACGATTTGAAAAGGGCATTAATCTAATTTAAAATCCTGAAAACTAACATTTCTCATAAATCTAATTTCTCATTGCTATAAATTCAACGTATCAAGATATTACACTCAGAATTAAACTCATGTAGTCTTTAATACGCTGATAGAACTTAAAGGAAGAAGGTAAAATGAATCAATAAAAAACCAAATTAAATAAATCAAACCTATATTTATAATTTTTTCCCTTTTTCCCTTTCAATAAAACGGTCCTATTTACCGATATATGGCAACAACGTATCTGTTGCTGTTTCAGAAAGGGATTCAACTCTTTCTTTATCCCCGTTTTCAGATAAGACATTATATTTTGTAAATTATATCATCAAGCCCACTTTTTCTCTATACAGGCTACCCTTTTTCCTGTTTTTGTTTTTGGAAATGAGATAATTTATTTGCAAATATATTTAAGATTGATCCATTCGCTTAAAAACGTTTGTGAAACGGAGATATACATTTAAATATATATATATATATATATATATATTGGTATCCTGGAAAGAAGGTGCTGGTTACAAGTAAAGTCCAATGATGTGAAAATTCAAATTAGTTATCAGGTTCATGTTAACTTAAGTTTAGTCTAGATATATCCATCGATCCAGTAGCCATTGAATATACTGTAATAATTTAGCTGATATAAGAAAGGGCGATTTTTACTCAATATTACTTTTAGTTCAGAGTTAAGTCGTGCTTAACTTTTTGTAGTATGAGTCTGAAAATTTACAGACTTTTATTCAGATGGGAAGTTGGACCATTAGTGGGAGGGGGCTTAGGGTTTTATTAGTATAGAAAATGGACACTAAATGAAGTTAAGCAAGAGAAATGAAAAGAAAATATTAAGGAAATATCTCATACTATATAAACTTTAAACACACTTTGTTTAGAGTGGATGTATTTTATAATGGTATGTATATATATATATATATATCAGAAATTAAAAAAAAATTATTCATAGAAAAAAAAACACTTCAACTTGTAATGTTCTTTACTAATGAGTTGATTTCACTTAGAGAATTGATTTTCTCGTGAAACTCACTTACAATTTTAAGGGTACTAAATAAAGTTAACTTCTAGTTTTTAAAAATATGACGACAACTGCCGTCACGTAAAAAAACGTATTTTATTTATGACCCCAATACTATTCAAGTAATGAAATATTTTTAACAGCAGCTATAAGTTAAGGAACTTCGCTCCCACCTTCTCTCTAAAAGGCAATAGCTGCTTATACTAATAAAGTAAATTACAAATGTTGTAAATGTAATGAATAATTTAAATAAACTAAATCAGTCTTATTTAAAAAGCTTGCAATAAAATTTGTGCACCGTTTTTAGTCAATGAAAGTTAATTATAAGGCCGTCGCTTAAAATAAAGTCTTGTAATAAAGTACTGCTCCAGAAATAAATATGCTTTTTGATAGTCTTTATTAGTGTTTTTATATATTTGTCTCTATATTATACGATTTAAAATTACGGCTTTTATGCAATTGGTATAATTTTAAAAAGGAATGCAATTATGTTTCGGATCACGTTTCCCGATGAGACATCATATTTTGTAAATTATATTTCAAACACCAGATTTAGTGTCTGAAAAATGAACAAATTATTTCCCAAATTTTTTTTTAAAAGAGTATCTGTTTGACTAAAAATCTATTTTTCAAATGGCTTTTGTTATTCCGGCTACAGCATAATGATAATTGCATATTCAATTTGCAGCCCAACTTAATTAAGGGCTTTTAGATTCACTTTTATTGAGTTTAATATACTTCTGTTTATATGACCGGTAGTCTAGTTTAAATTGTAAATTTTTTTAGCTTATGTAAAAAAAATCACAGCATTGGTCATAGGCTTTTATATATACGTTAAGATCATTGAAGCTTAACTTTAATAAGTAAATTTAAGGGAATGAGCCAGTAAAATGATCAAGAAAAATTTATAAAGAACACGCAACAAATTTTTAGAAAAACAAAACGTACAAGTCCTCTAATTTACGATTAAGCTTTTTTGACTTGGGCCATTTCTTTCCAAATAAAATTCCCTCACATAATTAGTATTTGTTTAAATTAAATTTTGAGTTATTATAAACAACATAAAAAAACTCTTAATTTAAAAATAAATTCCATTCACCGTGTGACAAATGCAATGAAATAGTTTTAACCCATTTATAATATAAAGAAAGTACTCGTATAAAAGGCCACTGCTTTTTACCGCAAAGCCAAAACCAAATATGAATTTTATTTTAATAAAATAACACAACTCAATTTAATATGCGTACTCGAAAATAAGCGCACCGTAATTTTACAATAAAAGATTTTTTAAAGATCATCACTCAAAATAAAGTATTGGAAAAAAAATACCGCACCAAAATGAACTCGTTTTGAATGTCCGCATGAAGCTGTTCAATATGGAAATGAGATTTAATATTTCTCTCTTCGTCTCAACATTTTCTGATCTTTTAATTGATGGCTTTCGGGGAAAAGGGACAATTACAAAAAATATACGTAAACCATCTACAGGTTAAAATGAACCATCCTGACAAATTTGGTCCCCGTTCATCATTTGATTTTTTCCGTGATTGTGGAACTTACAGTCGAAAAGTGAAACATACAAACATACAAACATCAACTGAGCTTTATATATTAAGATTATTATTTTGGACAATTACATACTTGTCCCTCGTATTATTATTATTTATTTACAGGTAAACACGAAAACCAAAAGGTTTATCGTCCTTATTACTTGCATAGCAGAAGAAGTTCGCTGTGTTACGTCACAAAATTTGGGAGCCATGGATTTACCGCGACTTACCCGATTTAGCAAAATAATAAATCGCAACTTTTATGCGTTATAAAAATATAATAAATCGAATAATCTATTAATATTGTTCCCGATTTATCGAACAAAAAGTGTTTAATCACTACCAGCCCTATTTGAAAGCAATCTTATTTTGACAATATTCAAACATGCCATAACACGCAGTGCCTGTTTCTTTTCTCGGTTTTTTCTCTTTTGTATCTATCTCAGGTTACAATAGGACCATTATATGGTTCTCTTTTATTTCTTTCTTGAAACACCGTTTAGTCTGTATTATTCGTTTGTCTGATGTTCACAGCTAATGAGAAACAAGACGATGTGTGTGATGTCATTGCGGCCACCTGGGGAACAGCTCAAACCGTTAGAGATAACCTGGAAGAATTGGGTAAATATTGGGTTGTTCAACGGTTCTATTCAAAACATTGCATTGAATGGTTCACTGAAACATCATTTCATACCTCTTATGGACTTTATTCACTGAAATAAATTTTAATTTAAAAAAAAATTTTTTAAATTTTTATACACATGTAACATCATTTTAGAGGACAACGACTACAATTGAAAGGGGGAGGAGCACTTGAAATTGCATTTCAACTTGAAAAATAACTACACTCCTAAAATCACAGGTCACGGCTACATATTTCTAAGAAAAATTAAAACAAAGACGAACTTTTTTGTATCAATACTATTCGTGTGCCTAAAGTCTCGGTTGACTGTCACTTTAATTAATCCTTTTAAAAAACGCTCCATAAAAAATAACTTATTTTGTGTTGAATTAGCGGGTGTCAACACATGAGACCATTTGAAAAATATCAGATACACTTATTAAGTACACGATATAATCACATCTAAAAATTCATGTGACAAAATAATTTTCTTTTAATCCATAGGAGAGACCACCATAACATTTAACGCTGACAATGGAATTTCAGGTAATTCATTCATTAGAAATAAAGATCAAGAATACAAATTATTTGTTGGTCACGAAATAGGTACTTGTCAAGTTATTTTGGTAAAGGGCGTGTGGATTTTTTAAAAAAAATGGTTCAAGAACTTTTATTTCAAGTATCATTGTACAATGAACTGACATCAGATGCCCTTGTTACCAGCCTAGTACACCGATGTTTGTGCATTGTGAGTTATGATGGGTGAGAACACCTTTTCAAAGTTTGTAAAATATTGAAACTAATATTGTTGCTGTGGTGTGGAGCGACCTAATTAGAGTTCATACAATGCAATAAATGTACTGTTTATAATGATTTTCATTGACGTCGATTCACGTTGCATACTTATTATTCAGACCTTATCTCCTTCTAGGAAAGTTCAAGCGTAGTGTGTGTATCGGTGTTAAAGTTGGCTGGTTTTGTGTTGGAGCTTCCGTGGGTAGACGTTAAGATACAACGTCATCACAATCTTCCAGTCTGAGTGACTTTTAAGTTTATCAATGTTAAATTAGATATTCTGTAATCACGAGGCGTAAAAGAGATATTAAATATAAAGTTTATGGAAACATTTGCAAATCTTTTGTTGTCTTTTTTTGCTTGTGTTTTCATACTATTATGTTACAGTTTAATGGTATATGTTATTGCGTCGATTTTTTTATTTTCGCTCAATTTGTGACGATTTGGTGTTGAGATTTTGTGTGTACTTGGTCAAGGAGACGCCTTCTAGAAGTTTTATTAATGCGCTTTAAGGTTCGCACGTAATCTCTCATGTTCCCAATAAAAGAAAAATTGTCAGAATCCGAAGCCTATTATTAAATTTTTGTATAAATATCAGTCATTAAGGGGTTTTAAACGCTCTAGTATTTTATTATATAAAGCCCAAGTCACTCACTGTCTCCGCAACGCTGACGGACATAGTACAACAGTCCATAGCAGTTAAGAAAGAAAGGTATCAATTTGGTTTCGAGATTAACAGAGCGTGTGTTGTTTTTCGCCGTAAATACTATATGACGTCAATTACCCAAACAATCATTATAAAATACTTTGTGTACATTTCAGGAAGTTTAATATTTCGTATTTATCAAACAAGGATAAGTTACTTGGGCTTTTGAAAAAAAAGTGGGCGCTATAGGCGCCCTACAACCTTTAGTTGTATTATAAAATGTTTGAGGTTTTGACGTATCTTTAGCTTTGTGTTTACTACTTGTTTACATACATACCTGCACGTTACACATTTGTATTTTGAAGTTCACGTATTAAAATGCTGTTAATCTTCAACCCGTGGTTTGAGTTGAATTTATCGAAGTGAAGTGTTCCTGGTTTCTTCAGGCAACACGCGGTGGTCGAGTGGCAGCGCACTGGACTGTCGTACCGATGGTCACGGGTTCGAATCCGTGCGAAGGCAAGGGTTTGTTCCCGGGGCCTAGGGCGTCCCTGAGTCACCCCGCTCTGAATGGGTACCTACGGCTGGGTAATGCGTGGAACCCACAAAGCCGTGGCCTGTGGATGCTGCATCACTTGCCAACAGATCATCTGTCATGGTCTGTGGACGCAACTATCTTCTGCATAGAAGGAGCGTCTGTATAGATAAGATAAGAAGATAACACATGCCACGTCCGAATTCGGACGGGAAGAACGATAATTCGTTCTTGCATACGTAATAAGAAAGTATTTAATACTGGCAAGGTATCATTGACTTCCTCTAGAATTGCCTCTTGAGCTTACTATTTTATTTACTTCTTTCCTAATTTGTTAAAATTGATATTGGGAAAAGCTGGTGTTGATATTTACTTGATCGTGTAATTCCAGAAGTAAATACGAGCATGTTTATAACAGGAACGAGAGAAAAATATTAATCTCCGTCTCTCTCTCGCTCCTTTTCTCTTTCTCTCTATCAATCTACGTCTCTCTCTCTCTCTCTCCTTTTCTCTTTCTCTCTATCAATTTCCGTCTCACTCTCTCCTTTTCTCTTTCTCTCTATCAATCTCCGCCTCTCTCTCTCTCTTTCTCTCTCTTTCTCTCTGTCTGTCTCTTCTCTATCCCTACCGAAAGCTGTGATCTATCAGTGCTAGGTGTTGAAATCACTATTTCTCTCTCTATCTCTCCTTCTTTCTCTCTCTCACTCTCCTTCTCTCTCCCTCTCTCTCCTTTTTCTTTGAAGCATTGTTTTCCTTCCTTCTAATCTGTAATGTAAAATTCTTTATGAACATCACATATATGTGGAGACCAGCGCTATTGAGTAAAATTGTTTTTTTTTAAAAACTCAACTATACACAACTATACGTATGTTAGCTACGCTCAAATATGTAACAACCATGCTCACTTTTTTTAGTTACGCCACAGTCATCAAGGGCCTGGTCCGATTGTATTGACAACACCTAGATTTGAACAAGCTGGTGACATGCTGACTTACTGATAGCCGCATTGATACAGAGGGTCTCAAAGTGGGTGGTATCATAAGACCGTGGTCGAGTTCAACACGAGGGGTAGTGAGATTTCATTTTTTTCCCCGCGAATATGTTTCTCGGCGCATGCACCCCCCTCTGCCCCCAATTTGCTCTCAATTTGCTTCCCAAACGACTGAGCTTATAATTGCTGAATATCCAATAATCATTCACAAAAGCATGTAGCACAAATACAAAATATTATTTTGAGCCAGAAACTTAAACAAAACCCTTATTTAATAATTTAATATAACTAAGGGGAGTTTTATTTTAATAACAGAGACTTTATTTAAAAATAAATTCTCCGAGGTAGACATTGTTTTGAAGGAGACTTTGTTTCAGGACAACGACAACAGACTCCTCGATATAAAGTGCAGATACATACGAGTCTCTGTTCAATGGTGTAGCAGTGAACACTTGCATTCATCTTCTATTATAACATTAGTTTACTTCACGTGTGTAATGTAATGGCTATAGAAAAGAGCTTGACTTTTCTTATTTAAATTACAAGACAATAGACGGATTAGAGGTGTGTGAACAAAACATTTGTTTAATGCAACCGATAAAAACGGGTGCATACGTTTCGGAAAATATCTCAATCAGTACCATTAATAAAAAAAATAACGACTGTGGTTTTTAAAAGAACTCGCATTTTATATCATTTACATTACCATAAAAACATTAATTAAGTTTTTAAAAAAGATAAAATTTTGAAACATGTACATAAGAAATCACAGAAAAACAGAAAGGGAAAGGTACAAATTGAATTTTAAAAACTAAAATTAAATTAATCCTGATCGATCAATCTTCTTAACCTAGTTAATAAATTAAGCAGGTGTAAGCTCCCGTAAACTTTCTGCAATATTCGTATTTGAGTAAAGTGCCACTTCCGGTTACCAGAATTCACTCAAAGGTCGACAGCAACCTACATATAGGATCTAATATTTTAACATGAAATTTCGTCCACATCACTGAAATAGTACTGAAGCTATCATATTCACACATACACACACATGCATGCAAGCACGCACGCACACTCACACACAAACACACACACACACACACGATTTCCCGAATAATCCGTACACAAGAAAATAAAATAGCAGTTTATAATTGTTTTCTTTGCATTTTATTCAATGTCTTTTAACGTTGTATTAATTTCTGGCCAATGTATTTAACAATGACAAGCTCAACGTGTCAGACTCTTGTATCCACCTATGGTTGGTAGACGCCTCTCACTAATCGACCTAAAAGGATGTAAAATATTTTAATATAAAAGACATTTGACTTAAATAGTATTTTACTTTTGAGAGTAGGGATTTAAGTTGATCCTCAATAAACATGGGAAAAATGGGTTGGTCTAATGAAAATAGAATTTCTCTTGAATTATTTTTTTTGTGGTCATTATTTAAATGACTCTTTATGTACTTTTCTTTCAAACACATCAATATCTCTAGTTAATAAATCGATTTCAAATTAGAAGAGTCAGCTAAATTCTTTAGTGAGACTATTGTTAATATTAATTAATTAATATCTAAGTTTTTACTTATGTGAATTCAACAATGCATTACATAAAGATTAGAAGCCATTATTTGACTTACCAGCATGTCTAGACTGTGTGATCACAGTTTCTTCTGAAATTTGGTTGCTTGTAAGTAAGAAAAATCTGACTCAAGAAATGACCAAACTTTTCACCACACGTTTCCATTGCTTTTCCAGCAACACAGCTTTTAACATCATTCACTTGTCTATGTAGATGTACATTTTGAAAATCTTACTAAATGGTTATATTTAAATAAATATTATGCAAAGCCAATTAACATTATTTATTGACATTTTCTATTACATTAGCTAAAGATATAACACACACAAAAATTGAATAGTCCAAAATTCTTTCTAAATTTACCTGCAGAACTGGATTGGATTTGAATTTTTTCCCTGTGCCACGTGCTCCGTGACAGCGGCCACAATCTGAGTGTAGTAAGCTTTTTCGCAGGCTCTAATGTTCTTCTGAGCATTTTTTCTCTCGATGTTATTCGTTGCGCATTTGCTCTGAGCTAATGCAGATCTCGCTGTGGATAACGTTTAATGGAGTGCATGATGGATCTAACGTCGACACTTTTACTTCACCCTTGTTCCAAAGCTTTAACTTAAAAATGAATGAGGCCGTCCATAAGTGACGTCACGCGAAGGTGGTTTAATAATAATAATAATAATAAAAATAATAATAATAATAATAATAATCCCTTCAGACCATGACAGTCGATGGGGCAAGTGAAGTAGCATTCACATGTTTCATTGAGCCAACAGTATCTGAGCTCGAACCCGCAACTCAGTTTCTGCCTTTGACCGATAGTGCAGCGCGCTACCACTTAGACCACTGCTCGCGTGCCGTCAATACTAAGCACGATGCTTTCGTAATTGTTATTTTGTAATGTGTAAATAATCTAGATCTAGATTATTTACGGTCTTAGTGTCAAGTTTTACTTCAGCTAAGGAAGGCACCGTTCTGTCTAGTGCAATATTGCTAACAAGAAAAACGCTACTATGTTATTACCACAGACATTAACAGCTTCTAAGGTATGTGACCATGATTAAACTGTGACCTACTGACTAGCACACATATTTTAAAGTCTCTCTCTTCCTCCTGCGTTCTCTTTCTATCTCTTTACCCCCATCTCTCTCCCTCACTCCTCTCTCCCTCACTCCTCTCTCTCTCCTCTCTCTCTCTCTCTCTCTCTCTCCTCTCTCTCTCTCTCTCTCCTCTCTCTCTCTCTCTCTCTCTCTCCTCTCTCTCTCTCTCTCTCTCTCTCTCTATCTGTTTCATTATTTCTCGCTCTTCATAATATTCGATACTTCTTTAGATTTTCACACCAGTACAACAGTATTCAAATTTGAAAGTACTGTGCATGTAAATGTATGGTTTCAATTGGTGAATATCTTCTTTTTGAGGAATAGGTTCGGAAAGATGGATACACAATAAGATATATATCGTTAAGGAAGTATCTATGTCTTTATAAACTTGAACCACACTATGTTTAGAGTGTATATATTTTTAAATTGCTATGTATTTTTTTTAAAAATTCATATTAAGAAGAAAAAAAAATCAACTTCCAATTTTCATTTGTAAAGAGTTCTTTTTACTTAGAGAATTGATTTTCTCATAAAACTCACTCACAATTTTAAGGGTACTAAATAAAGTTAACTGCCAGTTTTTAAATAATTGACGACAACTGCCGTCACGTATAAAAAGTATTTTATTTACGACCCCACATCGTTAGACTATTTAAAGTAATGAAATATTTGTAACAGCGGCTATAAGGTCAGGAACTACGCCCCAACCTTCTCTATTAAAGGCAACAGCTGCTTTTATCAAAACGCTAATAAACTAAATTATAAATGTTGTAAATGTTATGAAGTTTTCAAAATAATTTAAAGAAACTAACCCAGTCTTATTTAAAAAGCTTGCAATAAAATTTGCGCACCGTTTTTAGTCAATGAAAGTTAATTGAAAGGCGTTCGCTTGAAATAAAGTCTTGTAATTAAGTAGACACCAATAATAAGTATACTTTTTGTTAGCCTTTACAGGTGTTTTAATATGGAAATGATATATATTTTTTAAAAATATATATTTGTCACTAAATAATACGATTTAAAATTAAGGCTCTAATGCAAATGGTATAATTTAAAAAGGAAAGTAATTGTGTTTTGGGATCACTTTCCCCGATGATACATCACATTTTGTAAATTATATTTCAAAACCCCCACATCAGATTTAGTTTGTGAAAAATAAACAAATAAATTGTTTACCAAAATTAAAATTAAAAAAATCATTCATCAGTTGGTTTATGGGTAAAAATGACTAAAAATATTTTTTTGTAAAATGGCTTTTATTATTCCGGCTACAAATGAATGACGCTGACATATTTAATTCGCAGCACATCTGAAGTAATTGCTTTTAGGTTCATTTGTATTGAGTTTAATTAAACTTCTGTTAATAAATCTGGTAGCCAAAGTTTAAATTGTAAATTTTTTTAGCTTATGTAGAAACAAAATAGCAGTATTGGTCAAAGGCTTTTATATGAATGTTAAGATCATTGATCTTTGATCTTTGATCTTTCAATAAATAAATTTAAAGGATTGAGCCAGTAAAATGAGCGAGAAAATTTTAAGTTGCAGAAATATTTATCTACTATATATAAGATATATAAATAGATAGATAGATATTAAAAATCAAATCTACATTAGGAAAAAAAGAATACGCAACAATTTTTATTTTAAAAAGTATAAGTGCTCTAATTTACGATGAAGTTTTTTTTTATTTGGGCCCATTATTTACACGTAAAATTCCCTCACATAATTATTATATTTTAAAATTAAATTGTGAGGAATTATAAACAACATAACAAAACTGTTAATTTAAAAATAAATTCCATTCATCGTGTGACGAATGTAATATAATAGTTTTAACCCATCTATAATATAAAGAAAATATTCGTATAAAAGGCCACTGCTTTGTACCGCATGGTCAAACCAAATATGAATTTTATTATAATAAAATATTATTACAAAGCTCAATCTAAGATGCGTACACGAAATTGTGCGCACCGTAATTTGACAATAAATATTTTAGAAAGAGCACCGCTGAATATAAAAGATAGGAAAAAAATAGTGCACCAAAATGAACTCGTTTTGAATGTCCGCATGAAGCTGTTCAATATGGAATTGAGATATAATATGTTTCTCTTTGTCTCTATATTTTCTGATTTTTTAATTTACGGCTTTCGTGCAAAAGGGACAATTACAAAAACTATACTGAAACCATCTGCAGGTTAAAAGGAACCGTCCTGCCAAATTTGGTCCAAGACCGTCATTTGGTTTTTTCGAGGCTGTGTAACAGAAAGTCGAAAAGTGAAACATACAAACCTTCAAACACCAACTGAGCTTTATATATTAGATTATATATAAATATATATATAGATTGTTCTTCCCATGACCTCGTGATCGTAAGATGTTCTAAAGTTTCCATTAGAACTTTCTCGGGGCTTGGTAGACTTGGTGGCGTCCATCTCCTCTCCAAGTCTGCGTTGGACATCTTAGCAATAGTCATTTATCAATATTTGTATAGTGGGTTAACATGGGCTAGATCCCACGACCTCAAGCATTGTGAGGCTTGTGAGGCAAGCGCACTATTCACTTTGCTATCCAGATATGCATCACTTCGAAATATCTTGTTTTTGTGATTTGTGCACACGAGTCCACCTATCAAAACTTTCATTTACCTGCAGGCAGCCTAGAATGTTTTAATAAACGCAGCCACACTGGTCACGCACTCAAACAATATATACATGTATATATTTCAACATACATAATTCCCGTAATGGATGTAATGCTTCTTGGATGTAATGCTGATTTGTTCAATAGTGCGCACCAAAAATTACTGCACCAAATATAACTCTTTTCGGACGTTCCGCATAAAATTGTTCAATATGATAATAAATGAACCAGATAAAAATAAATAAAATTAATGAAAGTTCTGTATTACGTTATTTTTTAATCTGATGTGTATATATATTATTTTGAAAACTTCCGTCATTTTTGACGGGTGATACGCTAGTATATATATATTTAACTAATCTTTTTACTCTTGTCAGTTTTGAATATTCTCCAATATTGAATTTGGCAGCTCTTTTCGACTTGTTCTATTTATATATGTTTTCTTTGGTGAATGGGTTCCATACAGAGAATGCATATTCTAATACATGTCTCACCAAAGTAAGGTAGCATTTCATTTTTATATTCTCATTACATCTGTAAAAGTTTCTCTTAATAAAGCCTAAGGTTTTGTTAGAGTTCCGGATGAAAATGCATACTCCAAGCAGTTTCCAATTTTATATAATTTATCTAGGTCTTTCTGTAAGATTTTTCGTGCGATTTTTAAGCCAACACCGGTAAGATATTTATATGTTATGGCAAAAGCCTGAAGTTTTGCCATTTCGTGAATAGGCCGGCCAATTTGCACTTTGGCTGACAAGTCGTGCCAATGCCCGAAGTAATTAAAATTAACATTGTATTACCAACTTTGGCCAACAAGTCGTGCCAATGCCCGAAGTACTTAAAATTAACATTGTATTACCAACTTTGGCCAACAAGTCGTGCCAATGCCCGAAGTAATTAAAATTAACATTGTATTACCAACTTTGGCCAACAAGTCGTGCCAATGCCCGAAGTACTTAAAATTAACATTGTATTACCAACTTTGGCCGCCAAGTCGTGCATATGCCCGAAGTACTTAAAATTAACATTGTATTACCAACTTTGGCCGGCCGATTCGCAGTGTGGCTGGGTATCCTTGGCAAAAGCTCGATGTGGTAGTGGAAGACTTTCGGTGTTACGCCGAGCACGTAATATCGAGGAAGGTGCGACTCAATGACAATAATATTCCCCTCATCTCCATGGTGACTAGTTGTTATTATTCTGACGCAGCATCATTTAACCAAGTTTGAAACATTGAGAACTCTTAAAACAAAAATAGCACAAGAAGTTTCTTACTACCTACTTGATGTCTTCACTGTAGGGGCTCCAAGCTTGCTTCACTCAGATAATGGGGGGGGGGATGCAAACCAAGTTGTAAATAAACTAAAGAACATGTAGCCTGAATTAAAACATGGTTCAGTATTTGCTCAATTCATGGAAGGCATTTGGCAGTCACCATACGAGGCCATGTTCGGCTGCAAAGAGAAGGTTGGACTGCGTACTTCAATGCTGCCCAGAGAGGTTATCGATAATTTAGTTACTGAGGAAGACCTTAAAAACGTCGAACAAGAAACGGAGGATGGTAATAAATGACGGGACGGACTCCAGAAAAAGTCACTGCAGTGCTGGTAGTGGAACCATCAGAAAGTCCATACAGATTGCCTGACTGACTATAACCATTCGAAAAAAAGTGTGGTGAAAAATAGTGTAGTTCAGCCCATTCATGTTAATCCTGCGGCAAAGATGTAGAACAATTTTTGGAATCAAGTATTTAAAATATAAAAGACCATCAGATCATAACTTTTTTTTCGGACTTTGGCCAGTTGACACATGCCATTCGCAAACTGGCCGCCAAAAACACAAATTTGAACTTTGGCGGATGATTTCCATCAACATTGGCAAGTTCCGGAATCGGCCGACCATTTCGCAATAGGCCGTAACCTATATATTTCTCGGTCAATATCAGTTTAAAATTTACTTATACCAAAAAAAAAGTAAAAAAGAATCTCATGTATACATTTTGAAAAAAAAATCGTTCAAGAAAATTAAAAATGAGAAAGAAAATAGACATGAAAACAGTGGTAAAAATGACTTTAAAACCAGATGACCATAATGATCAGAGGCTCCTAAGAGCTACTAAGTAACCTGGTTTCAAATAACAAGCTAAAACAGATTAATAACATGCTCAAATAAACAAAAAGGATAATAAATAATTGGCAATAATCATAAATTATGCCAGTGATTTAAAACAATAAATATTAAAAGATGGCCACCCTGGGCGCATGGGGATTTCGATGAAATTTTAGATAGAATATTATGTTTACATAAATCAACACTGGGTGATTGAAATCCAATTTTCAAAAGAGGTATTTGGGTAAACTGTGAATTGGCTGAGAAAATTAAATGAACCATTAAAAAAGCAATAAATACTTATACAAATAAAAACACTTCCTTGAATATTCTATGGCGATCTATTTACTTCTGAGTGATTTAATGTTATCAGTTATATTTTACATTATATGTTAAGCTCTTATTATTTGTTGCTTTATTTTTTTAATTAACCATTACTTTAATAATGCTTGTGTTGTCATAAGAAATTGATTTCAAATAATACAAGCAATATTCCACTATTCAACCTGACACACATCAATACAATCCATATATCGTCAGCTGTGTGCCTAGACCTGGGGCCCTATCGTTGAAATATGACATTTAAATAAGCTACCAGCTAACTCGTTATTGAGACGGTGGTGGTTTTGAAATCCTCATAGGTTTAGCAATTGTAAATTGAATTGTAGTGTCTAGTCTTATAAATAGTTGGCATATTTTAACAGATATCCGTTTGGACATTCAACAATAAATATAATACATCGTTGAAAATTGATATGAATCAATCTCAACTCTTTATTTGTGTGCGTGTGTGTGTGTGCTTGCTTGCATGCGTTAGTGCGTGTGTTTGCGCGCGTGTGTGTGTGTTTGTGTGTGTATGGGTATGTGTGCGTGTGCATGTATGTGTGTGTGTGTGTGTGTGAATATCATTTATAAGACCAGCTACTGTATTTCAAGGAATAATTTTCTTATCCAAAATTACTGAATCCATTAACCCTCTACAATGGTGGAAACTTAATGAACACCGATAATGTTATTCCTTGCCAAGACCGTTTTGTGCATACCATTTACCTCAGTTCCATGTGAATGATTGTTCAGCTCGGCTGGTTATATTGTCAATTAGACCAACTCATCACTTGAATCAAATAATGTCAACACACTTGTCTTTTGTCTTTTTGCGTAGTTGGTTAAAAGATTACATATTAAAGAGACATTTCACTGTTATTTCGATTTTCGATATGTAAGTTTAATCAAATATACTTATGACACCAAAAGTATTAATTTTTGGCTTTAATCGAAATTCACTATTAATTAATCATTAATTTTTCAAAATTTAACAGTAAATTAAAATTAAACGTTAACAGCCCGTGTGTATATATATATATATATATATATATATATATATATATATATAAATGTATGTATGTATGTATGTATGTATGTATGTATGTATGTATGTATGTATGTATGTATGTATGTATGTATGTATGTATGTATGTATGTATGTATGTATGTATGTATGTATGTATGTATGTATATGTATGTATGTATGTATGTATGTATGTATGTATGTATGTGTGTGTGGCGTTTATATGTAGATATATATCATAATAGAATGCAGAACGGACAGCTAGAGCAAGCACAAAAACCCTAAAACCTACCCTTTTTTCCTTCAGGGGAACAGATCATATCACAAACAGCAATCCGTCCCCCTACGATGTCCAATACACTGTCATGGTCACATCCTTGCTTGTTGTCCTCAAAACACGTTTTGTGTGTCTGGCACTGTCTGTTTTATTAAATTAATTTAAATAAAGAGTCGTGTTAAATATATTGTGTTGGTATTATGTAACAGAAAAAGATTGTGTGAGAGACGTGTTGTTGTGTTGACATTGTATGAGGATGCGAAATGACTTGACTGAGAATGGAGCTCGTGATTTTTTTGCTGTGAAGTGAACTCAAGCATGGTCGTGAGCTCAGATAGAATTGCTGGCTATATATGTAATGTTGAGGTGAGTAGAGAGACAGTTTTTGCACAGACCACAACCTGTTGATGTCTTGTTTTGACTCAATGACTTCTACATGGTTTCAAAAGTACCGACTCCATGACTTCTACAGATTGTAGATAAAAATTTAATTTTATATCATGACTTCAATAACTAGATAAAATACGATTTTTTAAAAAAAAATCTCACACATGTATATATTTCTCTTTCCATATTCGCTACTATAGCTTATGGGTATTTTAAAAAAAAATTATTATTAAAATGTATGTGCGTCTGTCTTCTATGATCTATAACTACTAGCACTTTAGGTTATGAGCCGTTCAGCAAAATCTCTTCATCCTTCATCACGATCTTTACTAAGATATACTTTTTCCATCAAATTGTTATCTTATCTTATCTTTTCTGTTACAGATAAGTAAATTATTATTGTCCTTATCGCTTATCTATGATTTGTGTCTGGTGTTGCCTTTTTATTAGAGTTTGATTAAATGTTGATTAAGTGTTGGTTTTCATTGTTTCCTCGGGCAACCTGTTCCGCATCCGAATTCCGGACAAGAATAATGAGAATTGTATTTTGTATATTTGTTTGTATGTATTTATTGGCACTAGGCCTGAAATGTGGCTGCAATCTTTCTGCAAAAGTTGGCCAAACTGTGGCTCGAGAAAAATGTATAAAATTAAAACTATTAATTTGAAATATATGCTGTGAAATTCGTTTAACATGAAAACACTTAAGAATAAATATCTGTCAACGGGAAATAAAATACGGTCCCAAGAAACTACAATGTATTTCAATGCACCATTTTTTCTCTGTACATGAAACAAAAATTTGTATAAATGTTTAAGACAAAAAGAGTTTAGTTCTTTGAAGGAATCAAATTAGGAAAACACGACCGCGCTTCCGTCGAGAATTAAGGGACTTGAAATCAAAGAGGGTGGTTTCTTGTGTTATTAGTAATAACACCCCTGCATTTATTATAATAAGAAAGTAAGTCCCATGACCCGAAGGTCGTAGGGGATCCTTAATATTTCCATTAGAGCTTACTCGGGGCTTGTTTATACCTGGTGGGTGCCCTAATTCCCTTCGAGGGTTCAGCGGAGGACTTCCTTAGCGTATCATTTATATTGTGGCTTTGCGTGGGCTCGATCCCACGCCGCTCAGCTTTGTGAGGTGAGCGCACTACTGACTTCGCTACCCAGCATTTATTGTATGACCGGAGCCTAACATCGCTTGGAAATACACCGACAAAATTGAGTTACCGGTTGAGACGAGCCAATATTGTATATCTAACCAACCCTTACTCCTCCAGCCACTCCTATTCCCACCCTACTTTAAAAAAAAATCATAATAATATTAAATTAAGTTTTTAAAATAGTAATATTTCAGTCCTTCAACTAGTTTCACTATAACAAATAAAATGTAAGAATGTTTAATTTTTTTAATTTGGACAGAAAGAACGAGTTTAAAATAATTTGGTGCTTGATTTAAATGTTAAAAGTTTAAGGGACTAATTGTTTTGTAGATGGTTGGGGATGTAAACTGTCCCCACCAGCCCACAGGTGTCCCGACCAGCCCACAGGTGTCCCCACCAGCCCACAGGTGTCCCCACCAGCCCACAGGTGTCCCCACCAGCCCACAGGTGTCCCCACCAGCCCACAGGTGTCACCACCAGCCCACAGGTGTCCCCACCAGCCCACAGGTGTTCCCACCAGCCCACAGGTGTTCCCACCAGCCCGCAGGTGTCCACACCAGCCCGCAGGTGTCCCCACCAGCCCGCAGGTGTCCCCACCAGCCCGCAGGTGTCCCCACCAGCCCGCAGGTGTCCCCACAAGCCCGCAGGTGTCCCCACCAGCCCACAGGTGTCCCCACCAGCCCACAGGTGTTCCCACCAGCCCACAGGTGTTCTCACCAGCCCGCAGGTGTCCCCACCAGCCCGCAGGTGTCCCCACCAGCCCGCAGGTGTCCCCACCAACCCGCAGGTGTCCCCACCAGCCCGCAGGTGTCCCCACCAGCCCGCAGGTGTCCCCACCAACCCGCAGGTGTCCCCACCAGCCCGCAGGTGTCCCCACCAGCCCGCAGGTGTCCCCACCAGCCCGCAGGTGTCCCCACCAGCCCGCAGGTGTCCCCACCAGCCCACAGGTGTCCCCACCAGCCCACAGGTGTCGGCACGCTGAATGACGCACCTCACAGCCGCTGAGACCAATCACAAACCTTGACTCTGTTCATTCGCTTGTGTATGGTGTATCCGTTAACACGTATAGGCCTAGCAAGAAGACTTATTTTAACAAGACGTATACAGTTGTCAGTATTTAAAGTAAATAATGAAATAGTTTCTGACAGTGCAAGAAGGGTGAGACGTCGGCCAGGTGGAATCACGCCAAGCGAGTTGACAGAGACGCGGCAAAATGTAAGACTTTGTAATGAAAATTTGTCGGCAAATGTCGGTAAATGTCGGCAACACCAGCGTGATTAAACGCCATCTGGCCGCTATGCATAAAGTGAATGCTGATGAGCCAACTGCCGTTCCACACAGCATCGTGAACTTTTGGTGTCATCAAAAGTAGCACTACTGGCCGAAGCACGATCGATGGAGATCGTCCGCAATTTAACGAAAAGTATGCGGTTTTTAAGGAAGCTTTTTTAAATTTAATTTTGACAGCCTTTATATATTGGCACCGACGCATTATTTTAACTGATATGAAAGATACAAATTGAAGGCTCCTCGGCAAATATGGCCTCACTACTAATTGTTTAGACAAGTAAGTTGTTTTGTTGTGTTCTTTTCTTTTGTTTGTCTGTTGTTGTTTTTTTTTCGTTTTTTTTCTTTTGTTTGTCTGTTGTGTGTGTGTCAACATTTGGAAATTTCTCAAATGCATCATTATTTTAAGAGCTCTTAAATACTCCAAATAACTTTGAACATAAAGTTGCACCAAAAATTTGAGTAATCTAAAGCTGACTTAAATACTAAATGGTGACATTTCTAATTATAAATGTTAATACAAAGCCAAGATAAGACACCTTAGATTTTAAATCTTATCTGGCAAGCGAAAATTATTACCAATGACTTAATCAGTACAGGAAAGTGATCTCCATAGTCTTTTCTTTACGACTGCCGTAGGTTATAATAAAAAAAAACAATACTACTCACTGACAGAAGTTGTCGTATACTTCCTCGTTAACAATCTCATTGGTTGACACATCTTTCTTTGATTCAACTGGTAGGACGGGGAGATAACAACTCCTTACATCATCACATGCGTATTCTCGCTTAGGTTTAGAGAGATCGTGGTATCTACTCAATCTGCACTCTATGAAATCCATTATAAACAAATGACATGTGATAATAATACAATAAATGTAAAGCTTTCTTGGTGGACAGGTGTATACGTTTCGCCAAATGGCTTCATTAGTACAAATAAATAAAAGCCGGTTAACTTGCATCAAATGTAATCAAGCTACAATGACAAACAATAACAAATTAATATGATTCTATACTTATTTACAAGCTTCATTCATGTTCAATAAATGCATTCCACGAAATACATTTTAAAGCAAAGTCATTATACTAATTCTCTACTCAAATCTCCAGCATCCAGATGCACGGGTATTTCGATGTTTCTATACACTCCAACAACAGTCTTCCAGATTGATCTCTGCCCTATGAAAATTTAATAGTATTGTGGTTTATTCCTAATCTGTGCAAGAAGTAACTTCTTAAGTCTTTCTCCTTACACTTCATAGTCACTACGATTCCGCATAGTATCACAATAATCCACTCGCACGCAGCCTGCAATGTTTTAATAAACGTAGCCACACTGAATTTTCACAGCTTATTGTGAATCATAATTTGCTACAAAACAACAAAAACAAATCACATCGTAATAAAATGTAGATAGACAGCATGCAATACGATGATATCTTAGGTTTTAATTACAGGGTTTTAACAGGCTTTCGTGTGAATCATTTTTGCCGCCACACAAAAATAAATACAATTGGGATCCAAGGAATTTAAAAACAACATGTATCGCTAGCGTTCTCAAAAAAAGATTTCAGGCGGTAGAGGTAAATTCGCTTCGAAAATGAACAAAAATGGATTTGATCAATGATATTGGCTGCAGCTCTATTTCTCACTGCCTTGCAAAGTTCTGGACGTTAAAAACAAACATATGGCGATAGTAATGAGTCTCATACATTGGGCAATTTCTGTAAAAAAGTGCATGTAATCGTGTTACTTTGTATTAAAATGGAATTTAGTTTCTATCAGTAAAAAAACGCAAACTACCGTATATACTCGCATAGTAGCTGAATTTAGAACTATAAAATAGAACACTGAAATCAGGGAATCGGCTTATATGCGCATAAAACAAAAAGGACACAAGGACAGACACTAATGCCAATTTTCTAGCCACACAGTTTCATCTCTAGCTGACTCTTTATTTGGTTGAGTGAACAGAGTCTAATATATATATGCAGAGGTGTCACTTCAAAGAGTTTAATGTGTGCATAGCTGATAATTATACTGAGTATGAATGTTACCATGGAGAATTCATTTTCAAAGTCAAAAATGGCATAAAAAGTAAGAAGAGAATACTAAAATTAAAAAAAAACGTAAAAAAAGACAAGTTTTTTTTACTATAAATCCTTTATATACGAGACATAACTAAAAGAATGTTCATTATAACACGAAGCGCACGACAATCCAAAAATTCAAAATTTTAGTTATGTTTCGTAAAACATGTTTAATATAATGCGCACCGATCGGGAATATATTTTTTTTAAAGTATCGTCAATATAATACGCACCGCACAGCGCGACAGGAAAAGTTGTTCAATATAATACGCAGTGTGACACCCAAGCACAAAAATTAACATGATACATAGAGATAAATAAAGATATTATAAAAATTCAGTAATTTAATTACAGTACATTCGATCGATCTGAAATTTCGATACATCATTTTTATCATCGGCACGAGTCTGCCTGCAAAATGTCAGCTCGATAGCTTACGAGGAAGTGTGTTAAAAATCGATCCAAAGTATTTTCGGCATTCAAGCAAGGCCTCAAGCAGACGCCACGAGTTAATATAAAGGATTTAAAAACAGAATAAGAAAAACCCGTAAAAAACCAAGTTTTTGACTATAAATCCTTTATGTACGAGAAGTAATTAAAAGAATGTTCATTATAATACGCAGCGCCAGAACATCCAGAAATACAAAATTGCAGTTGTGTCGTAAAACATGTTTAATATAATGCGCACCGATCAGGAATATGTTTATAAAAAGAGCTGTCAATAAAATACGCACCTTATTGCGCGACAGAAAGGTTGTTCAATATAATACGCACCGCGACGCTCTATCTAAAAAAATAGCATGATACATAGGAATAAATAAATAATCTAAAAAATCAATAATTTAATTACGGTACATGCGATCGATCTGAAATTTTGATACATTGTTTTTATCATCGGTACGAAACTGCCTGCAAAATTTCAGCTCGCTATCTTGCGAGCAAGTGGGTTAAAAATTGATCAAAAGTTTTGGCGACAAGCAAGCAAGGTCGGTCCGCCGCAGACACCACGAGTTAATATAAAGGATTTAAAAATGTATGAGAATATTGTATGGTCGGCTTATATGCGGTTTTTGCAAAACACTGATCGTTTTAAAGCAGTTTTAAGGGTTCGGCTTGTATGCGATGTAGGCTTATATGCGAGTGAGTAAATACGGTAATAAAAAAAATAAATATGAATAAAGTTTAAATCTTACAAACATTTAAAGAACGGAGTAAATCTTATGTTAAAACTTAATTCCTTGAAATGTATTTAACAAAACCAACCAATGCGAAGGTGTACTTGTCAAAGAGATTCTTGAAACATTAACGTAATTATCGATTAGAAAATGAAGCGATCCAACACTACGCTGCAAATTAAAACCTACCGCAAAATATGACAGAAACTGCCAAGACTATTACGACTTTCAACATCGTGGTCAGTTGGTAAGAATGAGCGAGCTTCCTTTGGTTAGCTAGATTTCATGGACTAGAAGGGTTATGTTCATTTCTCGGTGGTTCTCAAAATTTATTTTCTCATAATTTAATTTTTTTTTAAATTGAAAATTAGGGGGGAGAGGGGGTAAAATAACAATTGAATTGTTTTTTAACCATTGGACTCCCACTGAGGTATGTTGTTCACATTTGGTTCTCTCAAGACTGACTGTAAGGAAATTGAGCTATTCTTTTATTGGAATGTATGAATTAAGTTTGAAAAATTTAAAGAGACAGTGTTATCTTGAATTATGTAAAATATTTTCACTGGGCGTTTTAGGGCACCCACGGCGCCACTTGGGCTGTAGGGCATCTACGGCGCCCACATTTTTAAGGTAAAAAGCCCAAGTAACTTATCCTTGTTTCATAAATACGAAATATTAAACTTCCTGAAATGTACACAAAGTATTTTATAATTAAAAATCCTCAAATCATCTTTTTACATCAACTTCTTTTCCAAAATTAAAATATAGAAATCTAAGCTAAAACTATGACTTCGTATACTATTTTTTTTTAAAGAATCTTTTAGAATTTTTAGAATTTTGCACACCTCGTGATGCGCGCCTTGTATATCTACTTAAATATAAGCTCAAAAAATGACGTCATAGCGCTACGGCTCCTTCCTTCGAACCTGTGACTTGTGCTATTATATTGCTTACTAGTTTGTGCTGCGGCGCCCTCCTTTTTTTCAAAAGCCCAACTAACTTGTCCTTGTTTGATAAATACGTAATATTAAAATTTCTTAAATGGACACGAAGTATTTTATAATAGTTTTTTAAAATTTTTATTTTTTATGTCAAAAGCCCAAGTAACTTATCCTTGTATGATAAATACGAAATATTCCTGAAAATTAAACAAAGTATTTATATAATAATTTTTACAGTCCTAATCACCACACGATTTTTTAACTAATTTTAGAAAGCAGCGCACCAAATTACTGCACCAAAAAATAACTATTTGAGTCAATCAGCACTGCTTACAACACAAAATTTTTAAAAAGCAGAGTGATGTCCCTTAGTGTTAGGCCACATAATTGAGCGTAAATATATGTATGATGATTATTTCTAAATGGCACAGGAAGTCGTGTTTCAACAGTTATGACATTTCAGTTCGTCTTTTTCAGCGGCGTAGCGTGGGTATGTGCCGCCCGGGGCTGAACCCAAATTTGCCACCCACCCCCCCCCCGAAAAATATGTTAATGCTATAAGGTCCGTCCAAAAATGACGTCACGCACCTATATTTGTGACGATGTGTGACGAGGGGGAGGAGGGGTTTAAGAATTGTGACGTCACGTGAAAACACGCAACTTTAAATCAAAGTTCCACTTAAATATTCGATTTCTTACTATTTTTTATGACGTTTTATGTGGATTCACGCTTGTTACAGTGCAGTCTTACACAAAATACATACTAAACTGACAATAAATTGATTTGAAACATGCTCATTTCAAATAGAAAATACTGCTTTTAGGGGAGGCGTCACAGCTTTGTGACGTCATATTGGAAGGGAGGTCTAAGTTTTTGTGACAAAGTGTGACGAGCGGGTGGGGGGGGGTTAAAAATCCACCAAAATCGCGTGACGTCATTTATGGATGGCCCCTTAAGTAAAGATACCAGGTAGTCTTTATTAGAAAATAAAAATAAGGACACAATACATTTTTGTGTTATAAATCAAGAGAAAGGCTTCATTTCTTGAATAAATTTGAAGTTTTATGTTTTTCCTCATTGCAAAATCTTTCATGTATCAATGTTTTCATCCATACCATGCTCAATATCCAAAATAACTATTGATTAGATAATCTTGGTGTATTCATTATTGATCTTAATTAATTTTTTATTAACTTCATTTTAGAGAATCTATTTTAACACATTGCATTATTTAAGACATTGTTCGAATTAATGATATTTTTTAAGCAGGAAAAGTTCTAGCCTAAATATCTAAAAATAACTTGATTAAATTAACTGGTCTTGAATTAATTTATTCTTTTTTTTTACCCGTGGGGTTCAAATATTCCTTGTTTGACAATGACACATGAGATTTTTTGTGTACTCTAACTTGAAGGCAAAATTTCAAAGTCCATTATATAAGCTGGTGTACGAAAATCTTATCTGTTTTCTAAATTTGATATAACTGCACAAAACTCACATGAATTTCTTCGGTAATCTCATGTTATTATTATGACGAATAAAACTTTCCACGTAAAGTTTTATTAAATGTCAAAGCATCCTTTAGTATTCAATTGGTTTCTCTGTGAGAAGCCTCTGTTAAGCATTTTTGAACACTATATTTTTGTAAATAATTTTGGGCATCTTTGATATAAATTATAAATAAGAAAATAAAAAGATTTCATTGTGACTATCAAAGTTCCTGCGTCTGTTCGTGTGTTGAGCTCTTTGTCTGCATCTATCAATTCTTCTATAGCTTTAAAAATAACCTCAAAATGTATACCATGGTATATTCACTATTTTGTATCCTGAATTCTGTTTCATGCATTGTTTGTAGAAGCAATTTGATATTCCAAACGAAGTGTGGACATTGAAAGGAATGCATAACAACGTTCTAGGTACTAAAACAGTTAGTGTTAGAGAGTTCATTTCAGTAGGAGTATCATGTAAACAAATTTGGTTAAATGAACTTTTTGTGCGAGATTTGACATTGACATTTAATTTTTTGCGTTTTTCTTTAACTCCTGCATAATTTTAAGCCATGAAGAAATTTTAACACACGTTGGGCCTCTGCAGTCCATTATTTTAAAATCATCGTTTATTTAAAATCTTTTTAGAAATGTCGTAAGAACCTCTAGCAACTTTGTTTTGTTCTTTATTAATAGTTTATTCTTTTTATCCAATCTATGATTCTTTCCAATTGCAAAAAAAAATGGTAATGTTGAGAACTTGTTCATGAGTGGCTACTTTTGTGTTTGTGTGGGTAAAGTTTTAATTCCATTAGATACGCAATTTTAATCATCATTTTTATTTATTCTACAAAATAAAGACATTAACATTTAAAAAAATTTTGCTTTGAAAGAAAAGACCATATAACTAGACCATATAACTAGACCATATAACTAGACCATATAACTAGACCATATAACTAGACCATATATCTACGCCAACAACTTTGTTCCAGTAGTTTACCCACGTTAACATCGATTAAATGTGCCAGCACATAATTGTCATGTTGGTACACTACTTCAGACACAATGTTTTTCAGCTCAGTGGCATTAGTTTTAGAAGTCTTTAGATTAATAAAAAAAATTAGGAGTTTGAAGTGTTGGCATTAGAAACGCCTACGTGTTTTAATATAGTTTCTTCCCTAAAAAAAAAGAAGAATCTTGTTTTTTATTTTATTTTTTTTAAACTTTAAAATAATGTTATTTATTTTTTAGAAACTAATTAACAACGAGGAATTTGCCGCCACCCCAACAATGTGCCACTCGGAGAATTCGATTCGCTCATGTTTCAAATTGGTAGAGTACAGTAAGATTTTCTTTTACACCAGGAAAAGCTGTCAAATTTTAAGAACCAATTAAGTTGATACCACGTCAACCTGTGTTTTTTCAAAACAGTAGCATTAGTATCAAGAAAATTTAAGAAGTTCTGGCAGTTGAAGCGTTCACATGCTTGATGATATTTCTTTTATTTCTTTTATTAATTTTTTATTTGGCTGTCATTTTATTTCGATTAAAAACGCCACTTTCTTATAAAATTTTCATTGTTAGAAATTATATAAAAAAACTACTAGGAATTTGCCGCCCCTGGCAAAGTGCCACCCGGGGGCAGTCGCCCCCCTCTCGCTACGCCACTGGTCTTTTTGTGTTTGACAAATGCGTGTAATTGTATACAAATGTAGCCAAGTGGTGGCTAAGTTAATAAAAAATAATAATAAAGTCCAATTCAACCGGCAAGGATATACAACAGTTTTATTTACAACAATAATACAAATGGAACAGCTGTCCTTGACACACTCCACTGTCATTCCTTTTTCTACTTCCTTTCTTCTCTCATACTACCTAAGTGCATCTCGGTGCGGTGCACATGGTGCGGCCCTGTGTGGGTGTGCCCACTACCACATTATTAACTATCAATCTCTCACATAGACCAGGGGGAGAGTGTTACTGGCCCGCTGGCGTGGTGAACTCCAGTAACATCGAGGGCTGGAGTGAACCTGCAGTGACGGACTGCTGAGGTTTAACTCTAGCAGACGGCTACACAAATATGTAACAGTCCTTTGTGCAATTTCTTATTAAAGAATTATTAAATTGTATTATGTTAGATTATAGATCAAAAAGATACTATTTATTTATTTATTTAATTTTTTGAAGTGAATAAAAAGTCTCTTATTTTAAATTCAAACCTTTATTAATGTAAGTTTTAAATTAAGTATGAGGTGGACTTAGTTGTACATGGATATCTATTCAATTATTATCTGTTTCAATGTTTGTTTGTTTTTTAAACGGAATTATTCATTTTCGACAGCACATATTTAAACTATTATTAAAGTTAGGGATATAATTGTTATAATGAATAGGATAGAAGCGCAATTAACAGAAACATTAAGAACATCTGAAATAAAAATTGATAAACTTGACTCTTAGTTCTGTCAAGAATCATCTCTTTACGTCAAATTACGTCACTTGTTGGTTGACCACTAATTACTCCAACAGCCATCTTTAATCTTCTCCATAATCATCTCTTTGATTTTGGACGCGGTTTCCATAAAGTTCATTTTTTTATCATTTATCATATATAGAACATTCACTTCTTGCATGGAATTGCGAAGAGAACAAATAACTCGTGGCCTCAAATAGCAGATCATAGATACATTTTTTTTTAGCCACCGGGGAGAAATTTTATGTACAACGAAACACTTTAAAATTTGAATATTTATGAAAAGACTAAGAATATTATCATTTTTTCTACAATGTTTCCATTAATTGACTTTTTCCCATCGACTTCAATGTGACACATTCTTGACAGGGATCTTCTGACATTAACAAGGTCCTATATATTTATTTTGGCTTCATCGGAAAGTGGGGAGGTCTCTTATATTTACCACTTCAACGCAATCTATCTGTTGATAAAGGAAGTTAGAGAATGTGATGTTATTGTATTACATTTTTTATGTGCTGGTGACTCAATGAATTCCTTTTGAGGACCACTCAAGTCAAGACAATCGTCTGCAGAACATTTTATGACAGAACGTAAATATCAAAATAAAATAACATTTATATTTACCGTTTTGGGATCGTTTTTAATATTCTGTTTGGTCGTAAATATTCGGAAACATAAATCATTCGTCTGTTCAGCTCAACATTTAAATTTTTTTTAAAACGTTTAAAAAAAACCACACGTTTTTGACTATAAATCCTTTATGTACGAGACATAACTAAAAGAATGTTCATTATAATACGCAGCGCAAGACAATCCAAAAATACAAAATTGTAGTTATGTCTCGTAAAACATGTTTAATATAATGCGCACCGATCAGGAATATGTTTATAAAAAGTATTGCCAATAAAATACGCACCTTATTGGAAAGGTTGTTCAATATAATACGCACCACGACACTGCAGCAAAAAAAATTAACATGTTACACAGAGATAAATAAAGATAATCTAAACAATCATTATAATAATTACAGTACATTCGATTTATTTGAAATTTTGGTACATCATTATTATCATTGGCACGAGTCTGCCTCCAAAATTTCAGCTCGCAAGCTTACGAGGAAGTGGGTTAAAAATCAATCCAAAGTTTTTTCGGCACCGCCCGCCTTCCTCAAGCAAGCAGACACCACGAGTTATTATAAAAGACTAGGGTTTGTAGGGCGGGAAGGCGCCAACTTTTATTTTTTGATTGTCAAAAGCCCAAGTAACTTATCCTTGTTTGATAAATGCGAAATATTAAACTTCCTGAAATGTACACAAAGTATTTTACAATTATAAATCCTCAGATCCTCTTTTTATATCGTTACCTTTTCCAAAATTAAAATATAAGCTTAAAAAATGACGTCCTATAATATTTTTTTACGGCGAGAATGTTTTAATTTATAATTATTTTGCACACCTCCTGATGCGCGCCTTGTATATATATTTAAATATTAGCTCAAAAAATGACGTCATAGCGTTACAGATACATACTCCAACCAACCTGTGACTTGGGCTATTACATTGTTTATTTCAAAAGCACTAAAACATGCTGCACACCATGTTGTTTATAGAATGCAACATCTTGTGAAATGCTATGCGTCCAAAAAAGTAATGAGTAATACATTCTTCCTTTGTTACTTACACAATAAAAGCGTTAAATTTATGTAAAAATCGATTAAAATTTGTAAATTTTGCATCAGTTCTCATTTACTGGCTAACGCCTTATTTTAAATGGGCCGGGGCGGGCATTTTTAATTTATTGTGTAAAATAGGCACGATCACAAACTTGTTACACAAGAGATCTAAGTGTTATTGTTGGAAATAGACACGATCAATAACTTGTTACACAAGAGATCTAAGTGTTATTGTTGGAAATAGGCACGATCACTAACTTGTTACACAAGAGATCTATGTGTTATTGTTGGAAATAGACACGATCACTAACTTGTTACACAAGAGATCTATGTGTTACTAGACGCCCCGTGGCGTACCATACGCCGCAGACTTGCTCATGGAGAGTTATTTTATCCCTTTAATGCACTTTTTTAGGGCGCCTACGGAGCCGAACTTTTTCAAAAGCCCAACTAACTTGTCCTTGTTTGATAAACACGAAATATTTAACTTTCTGAAATGTACACAAAGTATTTTATAATAGGGGTTGTAGGGCGCCTATGGCGCCCCCTTTGTTTTTTGATATTATAATTAACCATCATCAAATCCTCTTTTTATTTAATTCCTTATATTAACTTCACCGCCGTCTCTGTCTCTCTGTCTCTCTGTCTGTCGTCATCTCATGGGCGGGCGGGCGGAAAAACAAAAGTCGAAAATGACCCCCTTCCAGTGATCCGATCGAGCTGAAATTTGGCACACGGGCCCGTCTAACCTAACAATGCATCGTATCAAAACTTCAGATCGATCGAACGTACCGTAATTAAATTAATGCATTTTTAGTTTATCCTTATATGAGGTATGTAATTCAAATTCACGGTTTGTTATTGTTTTTTTTCCCACGTGAAAGTTTGAGTTGACGCGTTAAGGCGACCCATCGAAGCACCGGGCACTTTTGTTTACATTTTACGTGTCACGCTGAGCTCGGTCAAGCGAATCGGTGACCAGACTTTTCCCCTCTCACAGGGTTATGAAGCAAACTTGAGTTAAGACAGATTCAGTCTGTAAATGTTTGAAAATAATCAATACTGTTAGTTATGTCTCATATATAAGGGATTTATAGTCAAAAACTTTGTTTTTACGGGTTTGTTTTATTAAATCCCTTATATTAACTTCGCGGCCGTCTCTGTCTGTCATCATCTCTCTCTGTCTTGGGCTCGGCGGGCGGAAAAACAGAAGTCAAAAATGACCCACTTCCCATGATCCGATTGAACTGAAATTTGGCACACGGACCCGTCTAACCTAACAATGCATCTTATCAAAATTTCAGATCGATCGAACGTACCGTAATTAAATTAATGCATTTTTAGTTTATCCTTATATGAGGTATGTAATTTAAATTCACTTTTGTTATTGTTTTTTTCCCACGTGAAATTTTGAGCTGACGCATTGAGGCGACCCAACGAAGCGACGGGCGCTTTTGTTTACATTTTACGTGTCACTCTGAGCTCGGTCAAGCGAATCGGTGACCAGACTTTTCCCCTCTCCCCCCCACCCACCCCCACCCCCTCCCCCCCCACTAGGGTTATGATGCAAAGTTGAGTTAAGACAGATTCAGTCTGTAAATGTTTGAAAATAATCAATACTGTTAGTTATGTCTCATATATAAGGGATTTATAGTCAAAAACTTTGTTTTTACGGGTTTGTTTTATTTACATTGTTCCCTTTTCCAAACTTAAAATATCAGCGAAAACAATGGCGTCATATAATTTTTTTTTACAGCGCATATTTAATTTGCACACCTTTTGATGCATTGGTGCAGTAATTTGGTGCGCTGCTTTCTAAAATTAGTATCTGTTGCACATGCAGCTTCTTGTTGCCTCGCAGGGTCCGACCACGAAGAGAATTATATATATATATTATATATATATATATATATATATATATATATATATAACAGTATTGTTGGAAATAGGCACGATCACAAACTTGTTACACAAGAGATCTATGTGTTATGTTATTAATCTCAAGTTAAATTATTAACCTGGCGTAAATACATAACAGACTATCACTTTAAACAGACGCAAACCTATGTCGAGTGAATGGTGACTTTCAGTGGTAAATATCAGCACATTATGTTATATAAGGGTTATACTGGCCACCATCTTCTTTAACATTACCATTTTGTATCATAAGATTTTATTGGCCAGCTCTCGTTTTTAACCGACCCGCAATCAAGACCAGAATACAACAAAAAACTTATTGATTTTCAAAGATGTTTCTTTTGTTGTTGTTATATTTTTGCTACTTTTCCTCCCTTACCATAATCCGTCATGGGACGGTACGGGAAGTTTGTCAATCAACAATCGCTTGCAATTAACCGTGAAGATGTTAATGACTTAACGTGACAGGAACACGGCCAGGAGCGGAGCGGTCGATAAAAATCTGGCGGGGCTTCCAATCACGAATCCGGTTTCAGATTTATTGACACATCTGTACGATGAAAAGAGTAAGGGTGTGTGGAGTTCAAGGGGGGTGGGTGGGGGGAGGGGGGACAAAACCTACTTATCCTTCTTTCTCGAGATTACGTGACAGAGTGGCAATTAGGGCTGTACCGGATTCAAATTTCTAAAATCCGACCGGAGTCAGATTTGGCCGGATTTATGAAGTAAAATCCTGCCGGAACCAGATTTGTAAAAGACACAATATTCCGGATTTGCCGGAGACAATATATACATATAAATACATATATATATATATATATATATATATATCAGGGCTCTACCAGCCAGCCGGATTCAGCTGGATTTATGAAGTGAAATCCTGCCGTAACGGATTTGTAAAAATAGCCAAATTCTAGATTTGCCGGAGCAGGTGACCAAATGCGGTACAGCCGTAATCGCAACTTTACACAAATAAACCCACATCTTTTGAATAAATGAATGAATAGGAACAACGGTGTAAAAAAAAACAGATATCTTCGAACATACATTTGAAAACTCATTTTTTGTTTTATTATTTGAACTTCCACACCAGGTGTGAAAAGAAGGATTATCCTTAGTCTGACCATTCTGATTAAGTCCTTGACCCCGAAAACTTCCATCTGGTCTAAAGTGTGAAACCTCATTAGCCATGTCGTTTGTTCATCATTGTTTTTCTCCAAAATCAAGAGATGTAATGACACGTGGGTACCAGTGCTAAGCGGTATAAAAAAGGTATGTGGACCTTCTTTCATGACGGATCGACTCCAACCACTGTCCAGCACCGAACCAACCCGCGACCAAACTCAGCCTGACCATGAAGCGTTTCGTGTTGGTAGCTGTCTTCATGACTAATGCCGTGTTATATGGGGTAAAAAGTTTAGATCTACCCAGATTGACAATGTTTTATTTCAATTTGATACATTTTGATATTTTTAGATTGATATTAACATGTTATAAAAAAAACTTAAATTGCTGTCAGTTAGGAACAATGATAATATCCAAGTTTGCTTATATATATATATATATATATATATATATATATATATATATATATATATATATATATATATATATATATATATATATATATATATATTTATTGTTATATATGTTTTTGAATAATAGCTAAGAATTTATTAAAAAGAATCCAAATTTTTCTATAATTTCGTTGAAATATTTCGAGCATATGAAGTCACATTTTCAATTTCCTAATACTATAAAAACAAAATATATTCTTCAATTTCTTAATTGTTTTTGGTGTCTTCATTTTCATTTTTTTAAATTTCAATGAAAACAATTCAAGTCTGTAACCTATCGCAGCGATGCATTGTTTAAAGTAAAAAGTTGGTAATTAAAATTGATCCTACTTCTGTACTTCAAACAGCCCCATATCGCTTCCGTGCTAGATTGGAACAGAAAATACCTGCCTCTGTCCACAACAAAATAGAAATTTTGAGTCATCGAAACAGAAGCAGCCCTGATGGCCTTATTATTAAAAAAAATGCTGATTTTAATAAACACAATAGAGATGCCGGTCTAATTAGGAGAGCACTGAGCAGAGACCAGGAAAGTTCGGAGAAAAGTACAGAAAATTTAGCAAGATTCAAACGTTGTGTAAACTCACAAGATATCTGTATTTCAATTTCTCTTTTTTTTTCTATATATTAATCTTTAAACTAAAGCGTCCGTTCTAGGAAATCTTATGTATAGGATGCTATTTGAAGTTGCGCTTTTTATTGGATAAGCCTCAAATGTGCATCAAATGTCCACCACTCATGAGTTTTGATGACAGCGGCAAGCTTCTCGGTGATAAGTCGCGTAAGATTTAAAATTCTATAGTAATACTTGAACTGACTGCTTCCATTCATCAGTCTTCAACATTAGTAGTTGATGAACATTGGTCGCCAAATTTTTTCTCTAATTGGCAAACGCGATTATTTATTTATTTAATTTAATATTGTATGTGGCGACAGATAAATAACGCGCCACAGACCTTGTATAAAAGTTGAGATAGCCCAATTTCATCGTCTGAGCCGGTGGTCCAGGATAAAATATAAAACTAGAGTCCCGACTAAGGCCGGAGAGATTCCCTGGATCTCATTGAGTCGCCAGTGGTCAAAGATTCCACGTCCCCTTCACATGTGTATTTGGTGACGTCAAGGCTTCAAAAATTTTTGTTTCCTTGCTTTTTAATAAAGAATCACAATTAAAAAACACACCAAAATTTATATATTTTGACCAGCAATCAGAAGAGACTGATAAGAAGCGGGGTGTCCAACAAACTGAATTGGCCCAAGAAATACAAACCGTGATCAGCGACCTACATGGTGGTGAGTAGATTGCAATCAGATGTTTCAAAAAACATTTAGCCTATGTGGATGATTGTCTTAATTTTCATTATTTGGTATTACACGTAATGTCTTTATGCGTGAAAGGTAGCACACCACGTTTTTGTATAATACAGACATAAATAAAAGCTGTTGAAGGGAATTGGTTTTCATACGGCCGAAATCTTCGCTTCCTTGTATTCACCAGATGTCAGAGACGTGTTCCAATGATGTCATCAAACATGACATTATACATAATTGTTTAACTGTGTCACTTGTTATACAGAGGTCATTAAATATGACATTACCCATAGGTGTGACTGTGTCACTTGTTCCACAGAGGTCATCAAATATGACATTTATATTACCCATAGGTGTGACTGTGTCACTTGTTCCACAGAGGTCATCAAATATGACATTTATATTACCCATACGTGTGACTGTGTCACTTGTTACACAGATGTCATCAAATATGACATTTATATTACCCATAGGTGTGACTGTGTCACTTGTTCCACAGAGGTCATCAAATGTGACATTAACCATACGTGTGACTGTGTCACTTGTTCCACAGAGGTAATCTAATATGACATTAGCTATATGATATTGATCATTGCTGGCTTCAGATATCATATAAAACATTTATTTTTATTACACCATGCTGTGTGCTAATCAGATTAATTTGATCCTTTTGGATAGCCAAATCTGCACTTACCAGCCAAGTTCATAAACTTTACCCCTGAAAATGTTTTAGCCTCTAGAAATGCAAATGTATGATTCTAAAATACAAGGCTAAACAAAAATGTGTAGATACAAATACAACAAATTCAACTTCTTGAACTTGTACTTCAAAACGTGTTCATTAAATTTCGCTTAAAAGATATTTTGTTTACTTTGTAATATTTCTTAAATAAATTTTTTATTCAATTATTATTTTGTTATTGTTTTTGCGCAGTTCGCACGACATTTTTTTTTAAAGAAAAATATTTGAGGCGGGGGAAAAACCGAAGAAATAATTATTTACCGTTTCTATAGTTTAGGTGAGTCGAGTTTTGATAACTGAATGTTACTTCCTTGTTTCGCAGGTCTTTCAACGAGTGTGCTGGATTCTAGGCTGGATGACGTAATTACACACGCCAAAGCCATAGATTGTGGAGAAGCCGGTCAAGGTGAGTACCAAGGAGGTCACCGAATGTAGAAGAAATTATATAATGATGCAGATGGGCGAAAACGTTGGTTAACGAATGTGATACATGTATAGGGTGAAGAAAAAATTACAGAATTAATTGACAACTCTACTTAGACGATTATATGAGAAATTTAAAAAAAAAGGTTTTCAGAAAAATTGAAAAAGGTATGTATAACAATCTGACAATTTCACTTCTCGGATAGTGGCAAAGATGTGAAAAGTACTCTTAAATGTATAGCTTTCTAAAGGAAACAAAAATCAATAACAAACATAATAACAAAACAAAATTAAAAAAGACCCGTAAAAACAAAGTTGTTGACTATAAATCCCTTCTTTATGAGACATAACTAAAAGTATTGATTATGTTCAAACGCGACAAATATTTACAGACTGAATCTGTCTTAGCTCTCCTTTGCTTTATAACCCGGGGGGAAGGGGAAAGATATGGTCACCGATCGCTGGACCGAGCTCAGCGTGACACGTAAATGTAAACAAAAGAACGCCGTTACATCGACGATGTGACGTCAACGCGCGAATTGAACTGTCACGTGAAAAAAATATAACAAACCGTGAAATTTAATTACATATGTCGAATAGAGATAAACTAAAAATGCATTAATGTAATTACGGTACGTTCCATCGATCTGAAATTTTGATACGATGCATTGTTAGGGGGCACAAGTCTATGTGCCAAATTGCAGCTCGACGGCATCACGGGAAGTAGGTCCTTTTTAAATCCTTTATATTAACTCGTGGTGTCTGCGGCGGACCTTGCTTGCTTGCTTGCTTGCTTGCTTGCTTGTCGCCAAAACTTTTGATCGATTTTTAACCCACTTGCTCGCAAGATAGCGAGCTGGAATTTTGCAGGCAGTTTTGTACCGATGATAAAAACAATGTATCAAAATTTCAGATCGATCGCATGTACCGTAATTAAATTATTGATTTTTTAGATTATTTTTTTTATTCCTATGTATCATGCTATTTTTTGAGATAGAGCGTCGCGGTGCGTATTATATTGAACAACCTTTCTGTCGCGCAATAAGGTGCGTATTTTATTGACAGCTTTTTTTATAAACATATTCTTGATCGGTGCGTATTATATTAAACACGTTTTACGACACAACTTCAATTTTGTATTCCTGGATGGTCTGGCGCTGCGTATTATAATGAACATTCTTTTAATTACTTCTCGTACATAAAGGATTTATAGTCAAAAACTTGGTTTTTTACGGGTTTTTCTTATTTACTTTTGTTTTTCCGCCAAACGAAGAGATGACGACAGAGAGAGAGAGAGACAAGATTTCGAAGTTAATATAATGGATTTAACAAAATAAAGGGTAAATGCCCCAGGGAAAAAAGTTTAAATGTATAGCCTTCAGAAAGTAATAAGAGATATTTTTAAAAAACGAAAAAACCTAATATGAATAAGAAAATTATCTAAGGTAAGATATGATAATAACTGTGATAGAATTTACGTTTTAGGTACGAGAGTAGCTGGTTATTCCCCGCGTGCGTGAACTCGAAGCTTATTCCGAACATTCGTCGGTATTGCGATCGCGGCTTAACGAACCTGGTTTGTACAGAGACAGTTCTCAAACTCTTAAGTATTGATTAATCACGTGACTACATCTTCAACCTACGGACAGTCACTCTTACCTACTCTATCCCTCGTCTCATCCCAAATCCTGTAAGGATTCTATTCCATTTTCACAACTCCTTCGCCTCCGTAGGCTGTGTCAATCTAATGAGGACTTTTTGGAAAAGGCGTTGGAAATGGTGGAGTTTTTTAGACAAAGGTCTTACCCTGAAGCTATACTTCAATCTGCACTTCAGCGAGTTAAAAACTTCACTCGTGCCGACGCCTTTGTATCACGCTCCAGTGATAGTAATGAAAGGAGCAAATTGGTGCTCACATACCATCCCCACAACATCAGAGCAAAGGAAATATTTGTGAAAAATCGCACCATCCTCCTCGCGGACCCTGAGACAAACAACATATTTTCCACCCCACCCCTCATTGTATTCAGGAGGGACAAAAATCTGCGAGACCTATTGGTTCGTAGCCGTCTGCTTATTCCGTCCTCCCATCTGGGCACTAAGCCATGTGGTCGTAATCGCTGCAAGACATGTCCCTTTGTTACCCAGACGGACCAGATTGTCTTCCCTAAGGGGACATTCAAGATTAGGAATGGCTATCTTTGTACTAGCCGCAATGTGGTCTACACCATTGTGTGTAAGCGCTGTCCTTTGAAGTACATTGGTGAAACGGGGAGGTTACTCTCTTGCCGTATCGCGGAACATGTACGGGCCATTAAACAAGACAAACAGTGTCCTGTCTCCCGACACTTCAATGGACGGGACCACATGGGCGTCGATGACATGTCTGTCACCGCCTTGGTTTCTTGTACAAACACACCCGGCCGGGTCAGTCTGGAGAATAGACTAATCCATGAATATGGGACTCTTACACCACATGGGATCAACGTTGTGTTCGCACTGACAAGCTGATTGATTGGCCACACCCACCCTTTCCTTTCCTATTTAAGCTCTTACTTTTCTCTCCTTGCTTTATCTTTACTGGACTACTTGGATTTCACCGCAGCTAAGTGTTTTTTTCTATTATTTCGTTTTATTCGTTTCATTTGTGTACTATTTGTCCGTTGAAGAAGGCTCTTTGCCGAAACGTTCGCTGTTGTGTTACGTCCTGTCAGGCCTACTAATACCCTGTTTTTATTTTATGCATTTACCTTTTTAAAAGCCTGATTGCAGTCTCACCCCCATTACTTTATTGGCTAAAATAAGTAGGTTGTGCCAAAGATAAGATGATTACCTGGCTGAAATAAGTAGGTTGTGTCAAAGATAAGATGATTACCTGGCTGAAATAAGTAGGTTGTGTCAAAGTTAAGATGATTACCTGGCTGAAATAAGTAGGTTGTGCCAAAGATAAGATGATTACCTGGCTGAAATAAGTAGGTTGTGCCAAGATAAGATGATTACCTGGCTGAAATAAGTAGGTTGTGTCAAAGATAAGATGATTACCTGGCTGAAATAAGTAGGTTGTGCCAAAGATAAGATGATTACCTGGCTGAAATAAGTAGGTTGTGCCAAGATAAGATGATTACCTGGCTGAAATAAGTAGGTTGTGTCAAAGATAAGATGATTACCTGGCTGAAATAAGTAGGTTGAGTCATTATAAGATGCATATTTGGGTAAAGTGAATAAGTTGTACGATTTGTCAAAATATGATTGCTTGATAATATTAAATAATTTTAATTGTTATCAATCGCTTATAGTAAGTACAGGAGAGACAGGAGTATGAATTGTTTAAAAATAAATGTTATTTTGAAAATATTCAAACATGCCATAACACTCAATTCCTGTTTCTTTTTTCGGTTTTTTCTTCCTTTGACTCTATCTCACACTACTCTACGACCATTCTTATGTTTCTCTTTTTTATTTCCTAATGAAACATCGTTTAATCTCTATTATTCGTTGGTCTGATGTTCACAGGTAATGAGAACCAAAACAATGTATGTGATGTCATTGCGGCCATCTGGGGAACAGCTCAAACTATTAGAGATAACCTCGAAGGATTAGGTTAAATATTGGTTTGTTCAACGGTTCCGTTACAAAATATTTAAGTATCTCGCTTATTGAAACATCTTTATATACCTCTTATGGATTTCAATCGAAGAACTTTTTTTTTATGTCACATCAGTTAAAAAGTGCAACAACTACTATATTGAAAAGAAACTAAAACAAGTAATAAAAACTCGAATGAGTATTTAAGCGCAATTTCCAATTTGTCCATAACAATTTTCAAGAGAAATCACTAAATAGTGTTCAGAAAGTAAATAACGATCACACATAATTTTAATAACAAGTGATTCAAACGCTTATTTTGGGGTGAAAACACCTTGAGTTGAATCAAAGAATTTCCGACTTTTTTTTTATTCAAGGGAAATCATTCTAGATTACATTTAAACACATTTCAAATCGATAATTCTGAAACTAAACAAAACAATTGCTATCTATAAATTGCTGCTAAAATTACGGGAGTCTAACGAAAAGAGATTTTTGAACAATTCCCTCTCCAACATTGTTCTAAATATTATTAGCTATCGTTCGGCGTTTGTTTCAACCCGATAGCTGTTATGGTTGCAGAGAAATTGACAAAATGCTGATAATTTTTTTTTATTTGTTTGTGTGGATTTTCAGGGAAATCCAGTAAACCTTTTCGGGAATTTGTTTGGCCCGTGCACATCCTTGGAACCTCCTTAACATATTTGCAAAGACCCGAACCCTCTATCTGGTATGGCTCAGGAGTAGTTGCTTGTGCAAGCTCGAACATACATCCCTACCGGACGGATTTTTCAAACCTATAAGCCCAATGTCCCCATGGGGAAATTGCGCTAAAAAAATCTCAAAATTACATTCCAACTTGAAAAATAGCCACATTTCTAAAAATCAACACAAAAAAACGTTATTGTTTATAAAGTGTCTTTTTAAAAGTTTTAATTAATGTGACAGTCAAATGAGACTTTAGGAAGAGGAATAGTATTGATACACAAAGTTCTTCTTTGTTTTAATTTTTCTTAGAGTTACGTAGCCGTGGCCTATGAACGATGCGTGTCAGGTCTGTCTGTTACACTAAAATAAACAACCCGTGGAAACAAAGTTTTGACTATAAATCCCTTATATATGAGACATAACTAAATGTTTTGCTGGCGTTCAATATAAAACGCACCGCGCGACAGACAAGCATAAGCATTTACAGATCTGGGAAATATTGTAAAAGTATGCTCAATATAATATGCACCGCACCGCGCGATAGGAAAATATTTAAAAAGTATGCTCAATATAATACGAACCGCGCGACAGACTAGCACAAACATTTGCATGCTACTAAGAGATGCATTGTGATAATCTAAAAATGTATTAATTTAATTACTGTACATTCGGTCGATCTGAAATTTTTGATACAATGCTTTGTTAGGTAACAAAAGTCTATGTGCAAAACTTCAGCTCGATAGGATCAAGGGAAGTAGGTTGTTTTTTTTTACTTTTGTTTTACCGCGAGACCACGACAGCCAGACAAGACGGTGAAGTCAATAGAAGGGATTTTAAAACCAGGCTGTCACCATGGGGTAAAGGACAAGAAATGAAGCCATATCTCTTTTTTTTTGTGTGCGAGCTTAGGGACGCTTCCCTTGACTTATTATTTGTCCACTGTGGACAAACGTCGTTCTCACGTTGTTTGGACCAGAGCGGTACATTGAGACGGAGAATATGAATTAGCTGGTGTCAACACATGAGAAACAGCGACCATTTGAAAAATAGCAGATACACTTATTAAGTAGACGATATAATCACATCTAAAAATTCATGTGACAAAAAAACTTTTCTTTTTAATCCATAGGAGAGACTACCATAGCCTTTAACTTTGACAACAACGACAATGCAGGTAAATAATTAATTAGAAATAAAGATCAAGAAAAAAAATATCATGCGGGTCAAGAAATAGATAATTCGCTAGTATTTTTGGTAAAGGGAGTGTTGATTTAATTAAAAAAATAGCTCAAGAACTTTTATTTCAATTATTATTGTACAATGAGCTGACATCAGATGCACTTGTTACCAGCCTAGTACACAGATTTTTATGGTTGTGCATTGTGAGTTATGGTCAGTGGCGTAGCTAGTGATTTGGGGGCCCGGGGGCTTGGCATCTTTCAGGGGCCCTACATTGTGACATTCGACATCATGAATGAGATAACGTACACTCATTTGGCCCCCCTTCCCCCCACAAGTGTGGGCCCTGGGGGGGGGGCTTTTCAATTTGGACCCCACTCCCTTAGCCACGCCACTGGTTATGATGGGTGAGAGCACGTTTTCAAATTCTGTAAAACTTTTCCGACTAATATATCTGTTGTGGTGTGGAAGGCTCTACATAGAGTTGATACAATGTAATAAATGCACAGTTTTATGATGGTTTTCATTGACGTGTTTGAAATTATATACTTATTATTCAGGTCTTATTTCCTTCTAGGTAAGTCCAAGCGTATGGTGTGTATCGGTCTTAGGTTAGGCTGGTTTTGTGGTGGAATCTCCGTGTACAGACGTCGACGTTAAGATACAACGTCATCACATTCTACCAGTCTGAGCAACTTTCGTGTTTGTCAATGGTAAATTAGAATGTTCTGTAATTGCGAGACGTAGGAGACGATATTAGACACAGTGTTCTTTAAAATATTTGAAACTATTTTTTTATCTTTCTTCGTTTGTGTGGTGGTATATTATTACATTAAAGTTTAATATTACACTAGTATATTACCCGTCAAAAATGACGGAAGTTGTCAAAATACATTTATTCCTGCTGAAGTAAATTAATTTTGAATAAATCAGAATAAGAATCGCATCAGAATAAAAAAAATCAAGTAATAAAAACTCAAATGAGTATTTAAACGCAATTTCCAACTAAGAATTTCCGAGTTTTTTATTCAAGGGAAATCATTCTAGATTACATTTAAAGTCATTTCAAATCAGTAATTCTGCAAGTAAAAAAAAATGACGTCATATCCACTCAAGCTACATCACACCAATTGAGTGTCAATATAATGCGCACCAATCTAATATTAGCATTCACAAAGTGGGACAAACACATTAAATATCATTCTAGATTACATTAAAAGTCATTTCAAATCAATAATTATGAAATTAAACAAAACAAATTACTGCTAAAATTACGGGAGTCGAACGAAAACAAATTTTTGAAAAAAATTATTTCTCTACCATTGTTCTAAATATTATTAGCTATCGTTTGGCGTTTGTTTGAACCCGATAGCTGTTATGGTTGGCAAGAAATTGACAAAATACTGATATTTATTGTTTTGATCATACGATTCGTTTGCGTTTCTTGTATTGTATTTAAAAGATTTATCGCAGTCCTATTCTATGTGATAAAAATCTTCAACACCTTTCAAAAAGATTGTAGAAATGAATGGCTGATTTCGAAAAGAAATTAAGTAGAAATAAAAATTATATATTAATTTGAAAGCAAAATTAAAAACTCAAAATGTTATAGACAGTAAAAACACAATTAAAAGTACAGATAATCTCTTGTAGCTCGACTATAGGTTAAAGTAGAGAAAGAATATAAAGTCACTCCGAGAGATTTGAAGTGAAAATAATATTGTTAAGTTTTATTATTAATAAATTATTATTATTAGTATCCAGAGGCGTTTCTAGGGTAGGTGTCACCCACTGCGGTAGCTCATGGTGTCACCCCCTCACTATAGACCTCATCTGTGTCTACTAATGCCAAATATCGGGAACTTACAGAATTTTACATTTCGGTGTCACCCCTTGTGATGGTGTCATCCGTGCGCCCAGCACCACCCCGCAATCCTTAAAGTGACGCCTCTGTTATTATCATCATTATTTTGCTACTTGATGTTTTATTAGTGGAAAAGGGGGGGGGGTAAACTTAGTCTAACTTGCTAAAAACTTGTGATTACTTAATTAAGATTTGTGGCTCGTCAGAATTACACAGCTTGATGTGTTAGGTAATGTAAACAAACGCCGTAGGGAGACTATTTTAATAATGATGACTCGGGGCTATGGTAAAATGACAAATGCAATGAGTGATGAGTGGTGTCTTTACGGCGATGAGTGGTGTCTTTACAATGACGAGTAGTGTCTTTACAGCAATGAGTGGTGTCTTTATAGGGACGAGTGGTGTCTTTACGGCGATGAGTGGTGTCTTTGCGGCGATGAGTGGTGTCTTTATAGGGACGAGTGGTGTCTTTAGAGTGACGAGTGGTGTCTTTACAGCGATGAGTGGTGTCTTTACAGCGATGAGTGGTGTCTTTACAACGATGAGTGGGGTCTTTATAGGGACGAGTGGTGTCTTTACAGCTATTAGTGGTGTCTTTACAGAGATGTTTGGGGTTACAGCAATGAGTAGTGTTACAAAGAGGAGGGGTTTCTAAGCAACGAGTTGAAAATAAAGTGTTTTAAATTAGGTCGAAATAATTAAAAATAAATAGCAAAAAAGAAGGGATAGAAAAAGAAATTCTTCTAGGCTTTCTGCTCGATTAAAATGACTTGAGACTGAAAGGTTAGACGCATTCACCAGGCCTATCTCTGATAAGGACAAGTTACTGTGGAATATGTTACATAAAGCTATCTTTCTAAACAATGGCAGTGGCGTCTTACAAATTATACAGATTTCTTACACGGCGAATGGTTGCGTGTGATTTCGACGAATGCTTTGGAGTGAAAATCTTCGCTAAAACAAATTGCATGATTTTGTTAGGGATAATTTTGACTGTATAATACACAGACCAAAGAATGTAAAAAGAAAATATAGTTATTGTATCTCTCGTAGACAATTAGCCTTTAAGGGGTTGTTTTTTTTTGGTTGTTTTTATTTTATTATTGATCCGCCCTCGGCTACTGCTGTGTTGTTTTAAAGAAAGGCGAGGTTGTATTGTGATTAACTGTACTTTAAATAGCCAAACTGCATTACTGATTAACGATCAAGACATATTTTTTATATTTTATTGTAATGATTTCTTTCATAGAGTGAACATTCCAAGTAATCTTTCTGATAGGAGAATAATGGCACACTTTTGTGAGTAGTGAGGCAATGTTTAATTAATTCTAAACACTATATTGCAGTTGAGAGTTACACCAGCCGCTCAAGTAAAATAAACAGATTAAAGCTTGTCTATTTCTATATCTGTCAGTGCATCTGACCACTAGCATTTAATGTCATATTTATATATATATATATATATATATATATATATATATATATATATATATATATATATATATATATATATATATATATATATATATATATATATATATATATATACTATCAAATTACCCGCGCTTTGAAGTGGAAAATTAGGATTTCAGTTATCGTTGAGAACCCGCGTTACACCAATTTAAAATATCAATTGATTTCAATCTGGATCATGATGGATATACTTGTTTGTCAATATTTGTCAAGGTCGTGTCAAATCAAATGGGGAATAAAATTACATTAAGGGAACTCGTGGAAAATGGGTGCAGGATGTGCATATCTCATAAGGCCTGAAGATTTCAATCTAGGTCATGATGGAGATACGTGTCTATATTAATTTAAATGGTTTAAAATCTAATGGGAAATAAAGCTTTACAATTTTAAGAAAATATTATTTTTGGCCCCGGCCCCAACGGAACAGACGTTAGGAATTCATTACCCAATCTATATATATAATTCTCTTCGTAGTCGGACCCTGCGAGGCAAGCTGCAAGTATGTTCAACAGATACTAATTTTAAAAAGCAGCGCACCAAATTACTGCACCAATGCATCAAAAGGTGTGCAAATTAAATATGCGCTGTAAAAAAAATATATGACGTCATGTTTTCTCTGATATTTTAATTTTGTAAAAAGGGAACAATGTAAAAAGTTATAAAATACTCTGTGTACCTTTCAGAAAATTTAATATTTCGTATTGATCAAACAAGGACAAGTTTGTTGACATTTTGAAAAAGGTGGGCGCCGTAGGCGTCCTAAAAAATTGCATTTTTTTCAAAATAAATAGATTTCAGCTGAACACTTCCGTCATTTTTTACGGGTGATACGCCGCGGGTCTCTCCAGAGTTCCTTCTTTTCATTCACTCACAGTTGTTTGCCCAAACCCACCCCATTTTGAAAACTGTGTCTTTCAGGAAGTCTTCACCCGTCACTAAATCATTAGCGGCGTATGCTACGCGCGGGTCAGCTAGTATAATTTTATTTTTTAAACATCAAATTTGGTCAATAATTCATGCATATACCCAGTAGCCACTGTTTAAAATTCCTTTTATATAACCCATGTTTAAAAATGGCTTTACGGGCCCCGGTCCTTATTAAGTGGTGTCTTAAACAAATTGTAATGCCAGAAACCTTCGATGGAGCGTACTCAAAAACTTTTCTTAGTTTAATCGCCGTGGGATGAATAAAATACTATTTATACGGCTTTAGCACGGCGGCCCTATCGGTGTAAGATGTAGAGTTAAAAACAACAGCCTATTTCATCTTGATCATGATGGATATATTTGTTCGTCAATTTTTTGTACTAAAAAAATCGTGTGAAATCAATGGTTAAAATTTCTTAAACGTTTACGAAAAGAGATTAGGGGCCCTCGGCTCAAAAGAATGATAACAAATAAAATTTTAATGCCTTATAGCCCGGGTTCCCAACCTATATGTAGCGACCCCCAAGGGGGTCTCGAAGGGTTTCCTAGGGGTCACCAACTTTTACATTCGACTAAAAAATATTCATTTTACGGCTATTTCGCACTGCTAAATTCGTACTTGTACATATAAATACATTTAAAAGCGAATGCAGAATAGAGAAGTTATAAAAACCTTATTGAAAATCTTTTTTTTCAATTGCATGGGGGCTGCGGGTAACATGGCTTTTCTAAAAAGAGGTCGCCACCCCGAAAAAGGTTGGGAACGTATGACCTATAGTATTTTTATATAGGCCATCAATTTTTTATGTTCCAAGTTTTGTGAAAATCCATTTACAGTTTCCAAAGTTTAAACAAAATTTTTAACCTCATATAAGGTGAAAAAACTACATTTGGGCCCCCGGCCTCCAGTGAGAGATAATTTATATATTTATTTCGCCTGTTACGATCGCGGGAGTGTACTCAACAACTTCCCAAAATGTCATGCTTCTACATACACGGGAAGATGGAGAATTAGTGTTGATTATTTTTTTTCTCTTACTTAGTCAGTTGTTAGCTCACGTAGTCAGGCGTTTTCTTAACGTAGTCAGAAAAAAAACTACATTTTGGCTCCGGGACCCAATGAGTGATAATTTACATATTTTTTTCGCCTGTTACCATTGCGGGAGGGTACTCAACAACTTCCCAAAGTTTCATCCTTCTACCTACACGGGAAGTTGGATAATTAGTGAGGGCTTTGCCTTTTATTAGTATAGATATATTCGTCAATCCAAAATCTTTAATAATATGTCCATCTTTCTGTCTATATGTATCTTAATTTTACATTTTTGTCTGTATTGTCTTTCTTTAGGATTTCTGTTTGTGCATAGTTTTTTATGTCAATTTGTGTATAGGCGTATGTATGTCTATGTATGAGTCTACAATACTGTATATTTTTCTATCATGTATACACTAGGTTGTTGTGGGGCGCCTAAGGCACCCACTTTTTCAAAAGCCCAAGTACTTACGTGAAACTATTAACGGCTCTTTTTATATCGTTTCCTATTCCAAAATTAAAATATAAGCTCCAACAATGACGTCATATCATATTTTACGCCGAGAAACACCATATGCTCTGTTAATCTCGAAATCAAAATGATAATGATTTAATACGGCTATTTTTTAAATTAAAAAAAAATAAGAGTGATGTCCCTTAGCGTTTCAAAATCCTTCAGCGTTATCTTATCTTAATCTTATCTGTTTACAGACGCTCCTTCTATACAGAAGATTATTGCGTCCTACGCTTATCTATGGTTTGTGTTTAGTCCTGCATTTTTATTAGAGATTTAAATGTTGATAAAGTGTTGGTTTTCCTGGATTCTTCAGGCAACCCATTCCACGCCCGAATTCCGGACGGGAAGAAGGAAAACTTGTATGTGTTTGTTCTTGCATACGGAATAAGAAAGGTGTTTTTATCCTTATGTCTATCTGAGGGTTGTATTAAGTTATCTTTGTGTTGTATTTCTAAATTAGAATTAATTGCTTTATGTATGATTACTACTTTGCTCTTGGTTCTTCTATCCTCTAGTGTTTCAAGGTTTAATGATTTAACTAATGGTGTTACTCTTGTCAGTTTCGAATATTCTCCAGTAATGAATCTGGCAGCTCTTTTTTGAATTTGTTCTAGTTTATCAATGTTTTCTTTGGTGGATGGGTCCCATACAGAAGATGCATATTCTAGTGCAGGTCTCACCAAAGTGAGGTAGCATTTTAGTTTTATATCTCTATTACATTTGTTAAAGTTCCTTTTTATAAAGCCTAAGGTTTTGTTTGATTTTTTAATAACTTCATTGACATGGGGATTCCATGATAGTTTCTCATTTATTAAGACTCCTAAGTATTTTGCATCTTTAGTTTGGGTCAGTTCTTTTCCATGAATGTAATATTTTGAATTTATTTGTTTCTTTTTCTTTGTTACTCTTAACAGTTGACACTTTTCTGGATGGAAAGACATACTCCAGTTAGTTTCCCATTTTATCAATTCATCTAAGTCTTTTTGTAAAATTTTGCTATCTTGTTCTGATTTAATTGTTCTATAGATTATACAATCATCAGCAAATAGCCTAACTTTTGTACCTGTTGAGATGTTGTTGGGTAAATCATTTATATAAATTAAAAAGAGTAAGGGACCTAGCACAGTTCCTTGTGGAACTCCTGAGTTAACCTTTATTGGTGCAGATTTAGATCCATTAATTATTACAGTTTGCTCCCTGCCCAAAAGGAAGTCTTGGATCCAGTGATGTAAGGAACCTGAGATTCCAAAGTAGTTAAGTTTTTTAAGTAAACTAAGGTGGTGAACTTTGTCAAATGCTTTTGAGAAGTCTAGTAATATTGTATCTATTTGATCATTTTTGTCCAAGCCTTTTGATAGTTCATCTATTAAACCTATTAATTGTGTTTCACATGATCTGTTTTTTCTAAAGCCGTGTTGATGTGGGCATAGGGCATTATATTTGTCAAGGTGGTTAACTATTCTACTATATATTATGTGTTCTAGTAATTTACAGGTGATACTAGTAAGTGATACAGGCCTGTAATTACCAGGGTCTGATTTATCCCTTTCTTAAAGAGTGGACTTACATTAGCGTTGCAGACATGAGTCTGGCCTTTTTCATTATATTGATAGTTAACAAAATACTTTTCTGTATTTTCCTGAGTGTGTTTATTTTTAAATTATTGTTAAACACTTTAAGAAATTTTAATGAATCATTTTTGTCTAAGTTTCCCCTCTTTGTTCCTGGATAATTTATTTTTCTTTATCTTGAATACATACAACAATATCCAGATGTGGTAGTGTCGCTGTAGGCCTTGCCCACCTGTTAATCAGGTGAGCACTTGCATAACATTTCTCCTTTATTTAGTAACGCAATGTATGTTACGAATTTCAAAGCTAAACTAATGCCAGACATAAATTCTTCTATAGAAGTGTTAGCTCACGTAGACAGGTGTTAGCTCACGTAGTCAGGTGATATCTCATGTATTCAGGTGTTAGCTCACGTAGACAGGTGTTAGTTCACTTAGTCAGGTGTTAGTTAGCTCACTTAGTCAGGTGTTAGCTCACGTAGTCAGGTTTTAGCTCACGTAGTCAGGTGTTAGCTCACGTAGTCAGGTGTTTAGCTCACGTAGTCAGGTGTTAGCTCACGTAGTCAGGTGTTAGCTCACGTAGTCAGGTGTTAGCTCACGTAGTCAGGTGTTAGCTCACGTATGTCAGTGTGTTAGTCTCATGTATTCAGGTGTTAGCTCACGTAGTCATGTGATATCTCATGTAGACAGGTATTAGCTCAGTAGTCAAGGGTAGTTAGCTCACGTAGTCATGTGATATCTCATGTATTCAGGTGTTAGCTCAATTAGTCAAGGGGTAGTTAGCTCACGTAGTCATGTGATATCTCATGTATTCAGGTGTTAGCTCACGAAGTCATGTGATATCTCATGTAGACAGGTGTTAGCTCACGTAGTCAGGTGTTAGCTCACGTAGTCAGGTGTTGGCTCACGTAGATAGGTGTTAGCTCACGTAGTCAGGTGATATCTCACATAGACAGGTGTTAGCTCACGTAGTCAGGTGATATCTCATGTACTCATGTGTTAGCTCACGTAGTCAAGTGTTAGTTCATGTACTCAGGTGTTAGCTCACGTAGTTAGGTGTTAGCTCACGTAGTCAGGTGTTAGCTCACTTAATCATATGATATCTCATGTATTCAGGTGTTAGATCACGTAGTCAGGTGTTAGCTCACGTAATCATGTGATATCTCATGTATTCAGGTGTTAGCTCACGTAGTCAGGTGTTACTTATCTCACGTATTGAGGTGTTAGCTCAATATAGTCAGGTGTTAGTTCTTTCTTGAAATTTTTTTAGCTTTACTGGGTTTCCAGTTTCATTCACTCCTCACTCACGACGCATTGGTCGCATACGCTATCAAATTTATACTTTCATGCATCTGTCAATTTTAGTCGAGGCCTTGATGTGCTCTCAATGTTCAGCCGTCACCAACCTGTCGTCTTGTTCGTCTGTTCCTTGTGCTATCGACGAGGTGAGTAAATTGGTGTGGGGTGGTGAGTGCATGGAACACATGTGTGTAAGATGGTTGTGGAGAATGAACACATTTGTGTAAGATGGTTGTGGAGAATGAACACATTTGTGTAAGATGGTTGTGCAGAATGATGTGTATTATAGGATGGTAAATAAATGGAACACATTTGTGTAAGATGGTTGTGGAGAATGAACACATTTGTGTAAGATGGTTGTGGAGAATGAACACATTTGTGTAAGATGGTTGTGGAGAATGAACACATTTGTGTAAGATGGTTGTGCAGAATGATGTGTATGTTGTAGCACGCTGTATGAATGGAATAAGACATTAGAAGATGGTTGCTAAGAATTGTTTTAAAGTCACCCACACACGAATATACCATCACCAAAATAATCACACTTGAATGCCGCCATTTTGTATCTCTCTCAATGGAATTCTTTTAGTTTTTTTTCTTCTGATATATTAAATTCAATTGCTTAGTAAAATATTTGTTTGTTTCTTTTCTGCACGTCCTTTAGTCTTGTTTTGTTGAGAAGAGACTAAATGCGGCTTTAAACACATACTTCAACCTGGGCTGTGAAAAAAGGCAGGTGAGTCTTACCCTTGCATTAATTAAATTTCTTTTTTTAAAACGAGATCTTCTCACACTAATATTAACATCATATTCTTTATGTCAGTAGTTAGAGTGAGATTTTAAAACTGTAACTAAAGAATTATATCACATCGAATATAAACATTCATAAAAAAGCCTTGCTATTTAGTTCAGAGACCTCACATATAACTGAACTTTTAACTAATTAACATCTTAAAATAAACACAGATATTTCTTATTGATAATGGTATTGTTAATGACATTGTATATTTTTTGATAATGAATTGTATATTTATTTGTCTATGACATGTTATTTATTTGTTAATGACATTGTTTATTGTAATGTTGTGTCTAATGACATTGTTATACTTATTTGTCTAATGACATTGTATATTTATTTGTCTAATGACATTGTATATTTATTTGTCTAATGACATTGTATATTTATTTGTCTAATGACATTGTATATTTATTTGCGTAAACACGATTGTACAGAATGACACTAAAACTTATTTTGAATTTAGGAGAATCTTTTAAGTTTCTTTAGAATTCATTTTTCTAGATGTCTTTCTTCTTTGTCCATTCGATCCCAGCTTTGCGACGTGTTGGGTGACGTCATCATCGGGAAGCGAAGCAACACAAGACGTTACGAGACGTTGACAGAGACAAACGTGACGTGACTCTCTGCAGTAAGTGTTGTTCCACTGATAACTGCAACAAGGACGTCTGTGCCGAGGAAGGTAATGTAAACTCTTTAACATATACGACAAGAGGTATCCTACAACTTTCATTTTTTTCTATCACACTAGTGCCAAGATTTCTATGTCCTCAGTTGAAAAGTGGCCTAGTTTCCATGTAAAGACAAGCCATATTTCTGTTCCCAATTTGAAAAGTCCCTAGTTTTCCATGTAAAGACAAGCCATATTTCTGTCCCAATTTGAAAAGTCCCTAGTTTCCATGTAAAGACAGCCATATTTCTGTCCCCCACAATTTGAAAAGTCCCTAGTTTCCATGTAAGAGACAAGCCATATTTCTGTCCCAATTTGAAAAGTCCCTAGTTTCCATGTAAAGACAAGCCATATTTCTGTCCTCCAATTTGAAAAGTCCCTAGTTTCCATGTAAAGACAAGCCATATTTCTGTCCCAATTTGAAAAGTCCCTAGTTTCCATGTAAAGACAAGCCATATTTTTATGTCCCCATTTGAAAAGTCCTTAGTTTCCATGTAAAGACAAACCAATATTTCTCTGTCCTCAGTTGAAAAGCCCCCAGAAAGCATTCCCTCATCTTCGGACCTGTATGTCCGGCTCATCAGTGGCTCAAACGCCTATGAGGGACGGTGGAGGTGTACTTCAACGGTCAATGGGGCAGTATATGTGATGACCACTGGACTACGAATGACGCCAAAGTCGTCTGCAACATGCTTGGATATCAAGGGGTAAAGACATGGGGGATGGGGTGTGGGGCATTGTCTGGGGAAGTGTAGTGTAGTTTTAAATTTTAAAACGAAAACATAAACGAAAAAAAATTAGCAAGAGATCGTCACTTTTCTTTATTGTTTAATGATAAATAATTAGTTTCCAATTATATTGTTATTTTATACATCATATAGAAAATGACTGCGATAAAGCTTTTAAATAAAATACAAAATACACAAATTGTGTAATGAAACATAAATTTTAGCTTTATTTATAAATTTATTATTTTATACTACCTATCGTTTGGGCTTAGGTCTATCCCGGTTAAAGGTTGGCCCAAAAATAGTAATGAAAACAATAAATTTTAGCTTTATTAATATAATTTATTATTTTTATACCTACCTATTCGTTGGCTTAGGTCTATCTCCGGTATTAAGGTCTGGCAATAACAATTTCAGTTTTTTTAAAACTTAACCGCGATTATTAAGTGTTGTCAATTCAGCTATTTACTTCTGTCAGTAATGTATTCAACTTTGCTAAAGCATGTATATTTATAAAGTGATTTTATAAATGGAAAATTTTTAACTCGTACGCTATAAACGACAACAATAGCAAACAATTTTTCACTCGTTAATTCATTGAGAAATATTTTAAAAAGTTAAAAATATAAGTTTTTCACTATAGATTCCTTATATTTGAGACATTACTAAAAGTATTGATTACATTCAATATAATAGCGTGCTACGCGACAGGCTAGCATAAACATTTACATGCTACATAAAGATATATAGAGATAATTTAAATATCCATTAATTTAATTACGACACATGCGATCGATGTGAAATTTTGATACGTCATTTTTATCGTCGCCACGAGTCTGCCTGCAAAAATATTCAGCTCGATCTAATACGGGGAAGTGAGTTAAAAATCGATCCTAAGAAAAACGATTCTTCCCTTGATCACATACTCTTGATAATCTTATCTTATCTGTCACAGACGTTCCTTCTTTACAGAAGATTATTGCGTCCTACGTTCTGTTAATAACGATTTCCCGACGACACATGCCACCATTAAACCATCAACAATAGATGTTAAAATTCCATGCTTTAATTTCCTTTCAAATACTTTCATATTTCAGCTCTAGTTCACCAAAGTAAAACTTGTTTGTGCCCATCCGTGGCCAATTACATGACATTGACATCCCGTGGCCAGTTACTTGACATTGACACCTGTGGTCCTTTACATGACATTGACATATGTGGCCAGTTACTTGACATTGACATCTGTGACCCGTTACTTGACATTGACACCTGTGGTCCATTACATGACATTGATATATGTGGCCAGTTACTTGACATTGACATCTGTGGTCCATTACTTGACATTGACACCTGTGGTCAATTACTTGACATTGACATCTGTGGCCCGTTACTTGACATTGACATATGTGGTCCGTTACTTGACATTGACATCTATGACCCGTTACTTGACATTGTCATCTGTGGCCCGTTTACTTGACATTGACATCTGTGACCCGTTACTTGACATTGAAATCTGTGGCCAGTTACTTGACATTGACATCTGTGGCCAGTTACTTGACATTGACATCTGTGGTCCATTACTCGACATTGACATTTTTGGGCAATTACTTGATATTGACATCTGTGGCCAGTTACTTGAAATTGACATCTGTGGCCCGTTACTTAACATTGACATCTGAGGCCCGTTACTTGACATTGACATCTATGACCCGTTACTTGACATTGACATCTGTGGCCCGTTACTTGACATTGACATCTGTGGCCAGTTACTTGACATTGACATCTGTGGTCCATTACTTGACATTGACATTTGTGGGCCATTACTTGATATTCACATCTGTGGCCCGTTACTTGACATTGACATCTGTGGCCCGTTACTTGACATTGACATCTGTGGCCAGTTACTTGACATTGACATCTGTGGTCCATTGCTTGACATTGACATCTGTTTGCCCATTACTTGATATTGACATCTGTGGTCCATTACTTGACATTGACATCTTTTGCAAGTTACTTGACATTGACACCTGTGGCCCGTTACTTGACATTGACGTCTGTGGTCCATTACTTGACATTGACATCTGTGGCCAATCACTTGACAATGTTTTCTTGTTGGTTTACAGTAACGGGGCGCAGTCTATCGACGGGGGCGTGTTTATTCCTGGTCAGAACCGGATATGGCTGGAGTAATGTCACGTGCACCGGACAGAGTCCAGCCTGTACCAGTGTCCCCATGGTCAGTGGGGGGTGACCGCCTGTATCCACAACCAGGACGCGGGTGTCATGTGCTCGTCTGGTCAGTTCCGTTGGATATTTTACTTTCTACACTGTTATTGTTTTTACATTGAGCAATCACCAAAGTGAGGGGTGACGTAGATGAGCTCTATTCCAGAAAAAAAATTAACCATTAAGTAATTTTATATTCCATATTGTAATTAACATTTAGAAATACTCATTCGATGGTACTTTTTCTTTAACCACTTACTAATTGACATATTTCAATTACACTGCTGCCACCCTTTTCTTTTGCGTGACAAGATTAGTGGATATCTCTGATACACGAAGATGACTTGAATTTCTGATGTAATTCTGTGATTGAAATATGTGATAAATTCGCTAATACCAGTCTCAGATATAAATATCTGGAAACATTTGCGGACATATATCTATGTGATGAATAGTTTATGCAAGTCCCTGATATAATTTTTTCATCTAATTCCATGTGACGAGCTTTTTATACAAACAAGTCCTTGAGTTATCTATTTAAACAAAATAATGTTATTTTGAACATTCTTTCCTTCTAAAACGCTCTTTAATTTCCTTGAGAGATCCATTGGTACAGTGAAGACTTCTAACAAATCACTGGTCAGTTAATGAGACCTCCCTTATAAAAGTAGACGATGAAGTTTTTCTCATTACCCATTCACAGTTACTCCGAAGATGACGTCATATTCCTCCTGGACACGGGTGTCGGGGCATGATCTTCCGAATGAACCTGAGGACGCAGTCGTTCACACCCCATTCCCTTGAGCCAGCTCTACGCCCCTGTCAGTTTCGACTACGACCCCAGCATGGGCCGCCTCTACTTTGTGGACGACCGCCTGGCTCAGGTCGTGAGCATGAAGTACGACGGACGGACATCAGGAAACATCTTACAGTTGGACTTAAGTAAGGTTCAGCTTAGCCGAGAAACAAAACACTGTGCGATAAGAAAAATTACAGTGAATAAGTAAATGTAAAAAAATCTGTTTTTTAAAAAAGGACACGCTTTTATTTACAAACATTTACAGACTGAACGTGCTGATCTCCCCTGCCCTTGATGTAAACACGGGAATTTGGTAAACGAGGGCTGGCGTGAAACCAGTGAGAGCCGTGGAGGTCAACTCTAGCAGACGACTATACATTCTAAATATGTGATAAATAGAGATAACAACTAACATTTGATTAATTTAATTGATTCGATCGATCGATCGATCTCGAAATTTTGATATCAAATGCATTGTCATCCAAGATCTATATCTGTGGGTAAATTGTGAGATCGTCTAGGACCATCAGAAGTGGTTTAATTTTACGTTTTCAAGATTTGACAGGAAGGATGCGATGTCATGGATACAACATACAAACAGTGTGGACTTATATAAAAGCGTGTTTAAAGAGTTCCAAATCGTCACGTACAGTGTGAATCTGTTCTTTTATTTAAGATTACGTGGTTAAGAAGAACATTGCTGAATGCCAGAATCCATAAATTAGGAACAATAGAGCGATTGTAATTATGTGCATCCTTTTTTTTAGCATTCATGCTCTCATAACATGGATCATCATTACGCTAGCCAGTCTCATCATACGGGGATCGCTATTCAGCTGATTTCCACAACTCCCAGGTCCTGTCATGTACAAAATCTCAACACATGCAGCATTTTTAGACAACAGCCGTGTCACCCCGATTGTGTTAAATCAGTGGTTTCTTAACCTAACTTCGATTTAACCCCCAGGGGATCGGCGAGTCAGTTTCGGGGGTTCGCGGTGGTCAAGAGAAAAGGTTTGGAAAAAACAAACCATATATTTTTTCCTATGAAGAAGAGTATGGTGAATGCGCATATGAAACTGGCGGGGTACATGACCTCCAACAAAGTTAAGAATCACTGTGCAAAATAAAGCCAGATTAAGCGACTCTTGTAGCGTTTCTTAATTTCTTTAAAATAACAAATTTGAGATTTTACTGACAAACTTTATACCCACGTCAATTTTAGATCATGACGAAATAGATTTAAATTATTTGTTTTTTTTAAATACAATTCAATTCATTGGTGTTGGTGTTGTGTTGTTTTTTATTTATCTTCTAAACATTTTTTTCCCCTTTAATGTAATGAGATTTTATTAACACACGTGCCACTACTGGCATGAAGGAACGTTCGAGTCACGTGATAATTGTTCATTCACATCCGCTCCGATTGACATATGTCTTCATTTAAATGTCTGAATCTGCGTCTACTCCCCTACCCCCTACCCCCCCCTACAGATTCCAAACCAGATAAGATAGTAGTCGACCCTCTCAATCGTCTGCTGTTCTTCACGGACGACGGCAACAATCTCATTTGTTCCTGTAACATGGACGGCACAAACTACACGCGGGCCATCTCGTCCAATCTCGATAACCCCAGAGGGATCGTCCTTGACCCCAGGTCGAGGTAAGTGACCTTGACGGCACAAACTACACGCGGGTCATCTTGTTCAATCTCGATAACCCCAGGGGATCGTCCTTGACCCCAGGTCGAGTTAAGTGACCCGTGACATGAAAACCCGGCTGAAGCACGTATAGACTTTACCAATGTCGTTAGTTGACCATGATCACATCATCAACAAATTAGAAATGTTTAGAACGGTGGGCTCATCTAATAACATGTGAAGCAATTAAAACAACCCTTAAAAGCAACGTTTTTACTATAAATCCATAATATATGAGACATAACTAAAATTATGGATTATGTGCAATAAAATATCCAACGCGCCACAAACATTTACAGACTGAAACTGACTGAACACCCCTTGCTATAAAACACGGGGATGTGGTCATCGATGGCTGGATTGAACTACAGTAACACGTGGAAGTCAACAATAGCAGAAGGCTACATAGCGTTACATAGAGATAAAACTAAAAATGCATTAATTTAATTACGGTACATTCGATCGATCTGAAATTTTGATATAATGAATTGTTAGGTTACACAAGTCTATGTGCAAAATTTCAGCTCGATTGCATCACGGGAAGTGGGTCCTTTTTTACTTTTTTTCCCGCTTGACCAAGACGGAGATCACGAAAGAGACGACAGTGAAGTTAATATAAGGGATTCAAAATATTTGAATACGTTACCTTGGGTACTACAGAGTTGAATGTTGGATACCACTATGAGACCCATGGGCAGTAACTTCGTGGATAACTTATACAACATCACATAGACGGAATATTAATGCCAGTTAAATAAAGTTAAATACTAATACAGGGGAAGTCATCGGTGCGTTAAATGCCGTCAAAATAATATTTAGTGACGTATTTCATACTTCGAAGGCTGGACCACAGCTGAGACTCAAACTGTTGAGATAGCAGTCCCTGAAACCTGACTGAAACCTGTGACTTCATTCCCTGCGTTAGACATAGCAAATCGTGAGTCCCACTCTCACACAATGTCAGGGGCAAAAAACTACTCTTGTAGTGTTTATTTTGCTGCTCAAGCTGCCTATCATGGTCTAATTGCTATAAAGTGAGGAGAGATAAGCGTTGCCATTTAATGCTGCAGCATTGGACCAGCCCATTAATGTTTTATAACAATATTAAGATTCTTAATTGTTTGACCAGCAAATTGCGCAGGTTACCCAGGTGTAAGACAAAGTTTAAAGTTAATAATCTAAAGACGCCCATAATATGTATGTTACCTTGTGACGTATTCGTTGACAATAATTGATATTCGTTTGACATTGTACCATGTTGAGGCCGTCTGGTGAATTCACTCAGTGAATTCACGCATGATTGATTACATCCCAGCAAGGAGCCGGGCTCACAGCGCTTTGCATTGAGATAATAACATACATATAATAATTAAATAAGCATTCGTATCATTCTTAAACATTCTGAATCCATTTCAGAACAATGTACTGGACAGACTGGGGAGCCAAGCCTAAAATAGAATCAGCCAACTACGATGGCAGCAACAGAAGAACTCTAGTGGACACTGGCATAAAATGGCCAAATGGATTGGCAATAGACTACAGTGGTAGGTCAGTGATGACCATAGGGCAGTGATGGCGAAACTATGGCACGCGTGCCACAGTCGGCACGTAGAGCATCATCAGCCGGCACGCGACTTAAATATAACTTCTTTAATCAAACCAGCTAAGCCAAACCCGCATTTTCGGGTTTCATTGGAGCGTTGGCGCTTTGGTAACAATAACTGGGTTTTGGTTGAAAGGTTCGCCGCCACTGCCGTAGGGCATGGCGTATGATGTAAACAAAAAGTGTATTACACAAATACCATATTGTTGATGTTTAAGACAATTTAGGTCTTACACATATGCCATATGGGGGATGGTATGAAGGATTAGGGTATTTCACATAAACCACTTATGGGATGGTGGATTAGCCATAAACGACCACGGTAGATTAGTTGCGGTTATGGTATGTCGCTGTTTGTTGGATAAAAGAAGTGTTTCTAGTATTTGGATTGATTGAATGGTGGCGCAATTTCTAGTTGATTGTGTTTAAAGATCAAGGCTGCACAATTTAACACACCTAATTTTAGGCTAGATATTCTCTTATCTGATATATCAAAGACGCTCCTGCTAACAGAAATTTATTGCGTCATACGTTTATCCATGGTTTATGTCTACTCTTGCATGTTTATTAGAGTTTTAAATTTTGAGAGTGTTGTTTTTCTTGGTTGATCCGGATAACCCAATTTAAGCCCGAATTTCAGACGGGAAGAGCGATAAAAATTGTTTTTATCCATATGTCTCTCTGAGGATTGTATTAGAATTTATTAGATTATCTTTGTGTTGTATTTCCAGTTAGAATGTATGCCTATATGTATCATTAATACTTTCCTCTTTGTTCTTTTGTTCTCCAGTTTTCATAGGTTTAGACTTTGAACTAATGGAGTTATCCTTGTCAATTGTCAATATTCCCAAGTAATGAATATTGAAGCACGTTTTTGAATTTGACCTTATCTATGTTTTATTCGGTAAAAGGATGAGAAAGCGTACGTCAAGTGCGAGAATACTTGATGAGAAAATATTATTTGTGGGAGTATTTTACGGCTGTGGGTTTTAATTGCATTCGCTTACAAATTTTGTTTTGATATTAGAAAAAATTAGGGTTGTTTGAGAAATTAAAATAGCACTTTATAAAATTGCTGAACGTTGGCATTAGTAACAAAGTTTATACAGACGTAGATAAGCGTAGGACGCATATAATCTTCTGTATAGAAGGAGTGCCTGTAACAGATAAGATTAATTTCAGGGTACAAGGAAAGATGTTTTAGTAAAATGTTTTCCCCAATAGAAACTTGAAACAAAAATTTCTATCGATCTCAATGTTTATTGATTTCTACGACAAATACATTTTTTCTCAAATCAGCAAATAAAATCTACTTTGCCGACGGGGCATTGGGCACAATTGAAACAATGACACTACAGGGCACCAGCAGGAGGGAAATCTACAAGGACAGCGGTTCTCATTTGTTCTCTCTGGATGTCTTTGGGGATTACCTTTACTACACGGACTGGAACCACAAGTGGGTCATTTGTTACTTCCATTTAGTGCAGCTGCCTTACTTGGTTTTTAGTTAGTGCTGCTACCTATAGGCTATTCGTTAGTTCAAAGCTTAGTTTTTAGTTTAGTTTATCACTTAAGGCGAAAATTTATGGAGAGAAAATTGATAGAGCATTTATTTTTTAACTAGACTTAAATCATCTAACGGATTTGAACGGAGGGGAGGTAGTGAAAGAAAACAGTAATGAATGGAAAAAAAAACTGGATTTATTTCTTTATTTAAAATGTAAAAGGAATACTAATGAAAATATTTTTATTCAACCAAAAAGTACACTTATGAGAATCAAGACAGACGGAACTGGGCAGACAACCGTGGGACCTCCCAGCTTCAGAGAGTTGTCGGACATAAGAGTTCACAAGTACGGCTCGGATTTAGTGGGTGAGAGGCACTGTGTCACGTGATGGGCATTATTGACTTGATCTTTTCCTACCGCCTATTTCTCATACATCTCTTTGTGTCTAGCTTGTGTTATGAATATAAATTGCATTACATGATATATATCTAGACTAGGGCTGTTATCGATTAATTTTAATTTAATCGATAACTTTTGAACAATTAACGATTCATTAATCGGTAATTTCTATTAAAGCCAAAAATAGAAATCTATGACGTCATTAAACTGAACCTTTCAAGGGAAGTAACAAAAACAGGTAATTGACTTTTTAAAACTTTATTGAGTTATCTCTCCTGTCACACAGACATTGAAAATTAAGAATATTTTGAACTAAATTTTATCATAATAATGTGTTGATACTTTATCGGATGTTTGTGCTGATGGTGGTACGTCAGCGATGTATTTGATCCTTTAAAAGAGAATTGCTTATGGCAGGGAACACATTAAACTTTTTCACCATCATCGACTTTGCCATCCGCAGTTAGCTTAAAAACAACATTTTTGCTCAACTTTCCAGTTATACGTTTATATTTAACTGCGCTGATGCTGTCAGCCATTTTTTAGTTGACGTCTGCCGGTCGAAATAAATCAATATACATAATTTGCAATCTCTGTCACGTCTGTCTGTCATGTCTGTCCGTGACGCTACTAATTTTAGAAAGCAGCGCACCAAATTACTGCATAAAAAAAGAACTCTTTTGGAACGGCCGCATAAAATTATTCAATAAGGAAATAAATGAATAAAATAAAAAGAAATAAAATAAATGAAAGTTCTGTATTACAATACTTTTTATTCTGATGTGTATTTTTCAAAATAAATAGATTTCAGCTGAAATGTATTTATTTTGAAAACTTCCGTCATATCTGACGGGTAATACACTAGTTAATAAAATAAATTATATTACACGGGAGAAGTTTTAACGTAAAAAAATATATAAATTATTATTTATTATTAATAATTAATAATTTATTAATAAAAATTTAAAAAAATATTATGAATATTTTCTTTAATTTTAATCGAATTTTAATCGATTAAAATTATTTTAATCGATAAAAAATGTTAACGATTAATCGAGAAATTAATCGTTAATTTCCGCAGCCCTAATCTAAACTCAATTGTCGAGTGCTACAAGCTATGTCTATCATACAACCTGAAACCGTCACAATGATTATAAGATCTTATTATTTCTGATTCGGATTTGTAAAAAAAAATTCAGCATTAATCTGGAATTAACATGTTTCTAATATTTTTGTACCAAAATGTGTCAATTGGGTTTTTGCCTTGGTCAATCGTATAAGGCTAAAAATACTTCAAAGAGAAAAAAACCCACTCAAAACTCTCTTGAGACAGGAAAACATTTAATAACTGAAATTTTTATAATTGATATCATTAATGAATAGTTCAAAAATAAATACAAGTTTTTTCCATTAAAACATTTTCACCCCTCAGGGACTGTCCAATAATTAGTCTTAAGGTGAAACATCATTCGAACGCAATTTTCATCGACATGCTAATGTTTCGCCACGCCCACTCTCTCCTTAGCAATATAACCTCTGTACTACTCTCTTACGACTGTTGTCTTAATAGCTTTATATTACACAAGAGCAAATTTTTAATTTCATTTAATTAGTTTTATTTGTTTTTGTCTACGTGTTCGTTGAAGAAGGCTCTTTGCAGCAATGTTCGTTGTTTTGTGACGTCTTGTCTCTCTTTGGATTTCACCGCGGCTAAGTTTCTATATATTTTTATTTCTTTATATTCATTTTATTTGTACATATTATCTGAAATGTTCCCTGTTTTGTTATGTCCTGTCAGACTCACTCATACCCTGTTTACATGTTATCCATTTACTAATATATGAGTCTGATTGCAGTATCACCCATATTTTGAACGGATGAAATACCATTATGGTAACCAAATTCCTACTGCCACATAAGATTGTCGAGAGCTGACTTCTTTTTGTCCTGAAGGTATGACGACACCGTCACCCGTGCACTTTGACCCCAGTCACGTGTTTGTGCGCATGGGCGGAAGCGGGGACGCATCGAGGGGGCGTGTAGAAATATTCGCCAACAGCCAATGGGGGACGATCTGTGATGACCACTGGGACGACCGGGACGCGATGGTCGTCTGCCACATGATGGGGTTTGACAGGTAGGCAGAACATGGGCCTGGGCGGTCAAGTTTGTTAGCCGTTATCAAAGCCACTCCCTCGAAGAACACGCTAACATAAGTAAAACTTTACAAATATTTATTTCTTCGCTAAATGAGACTTTAAAAATATAGTGCTGGCACGTTTGGTGGTGTTGCACAATATTTTAACATTTGTTTTTCTTTTTACATGAATTGATATGTCTTTCGTGTTATACATCTGTGGGGTTGAAATTATATGAGGAAATGATCGTAGGCGTTCCTTGGGGTTAGCACGGAAAGGAATTTTCTGTAAAGTGGCTCATCTAGAGACAGTCGTTGAAATGATAGACTCGTTTTATGTGCCAGGGTGGTGGCCGAGGTTGTAGCGAGTCCAAGTAGGGAATATTTACCCCTCCTTTTTTAGATCAACTTTCGTGGAAGGCACTTTAGACCGTGTTCCCTCAGAGGGGATCGTTCCGGGGGGTACCCTAGCTATTAGTTCCTCTGAGAGTGGGAGGGGGGGACCAAATTGCTGAAAGAGTCTCCTGGGAAGACCTATTTGGAGTCTTCTGCTCAGGGCTGCTGACACCATTCCACATGTAGGATAAAGTGTGTTCGTTGAATGCCTTCCCTTCTCGATGCCTTTACACATTTCTTTCCCAAATGTTTGACGCGTTATTTGTAGCTGCTATTATATGGTTTGGTTATTTATAATACTTTCTAAATAAGTTCAAGATTGCCATCGAAGCAGCGTTTAACCTAATATGACCGTTGAAGGGATATGTTTGTTTTTATTATGAATGATTAAAATCAACTATTTAAGATAATATATGTTAATATCAAAATTTGAAAGTGTATCTGTCTTATATTACTTTGTTATTTTCCCGGGCATAACAAAAATCTGAAAAGTCAACAACAACAAAAATTCATTGGACCATAAAAATATACTAATTCATTGTACGAAATATGTACACATTTTAAAAGTACACAAAAATTTCAATCCTCAAGCCCACACTTGAAACATGTACATGGCAATCAAATGTGACGTTTATTCTCCAATTTCAACTTCAGCGGAGCTAACATGTTGTCAACTTAATCAATGAATCCCTTATCAAAACTTGTTTATGGCGGAGGCTGAAACAGGAGCGTAATTTTGGAACCCTTCTGATTCACTATTCAGACGTACTTCATTTTACCAATCAACTCTTTTGCTGTTCCCTCTTAGGGCCAACGCCAAGGCTACGAACATGAGCGCCCAAGGGGACGGGTTCGGCATTATCTCCCTAGACGAGGTCAACTGTACCGGATCTGAGAACCACATCGTTGAGTGCGGCTTCGGCCCGGACAACTGGGCCATCCACGACTGCACCCATCGGGCGGACGCTGGGGTCAACTGTGAGCCGCCTCAGGCACTGGGGTTTCAGGGTAAGTAGCTGTGAGCCGCCTCAAGCACTGGGGTTTCAGGGTAAGTAGCTGTGAGCCGCCTCAAGCACTGGGGTTTCAGGGTAAGTAGCTGTGAGCCGCCTCAAGCACTGGGGTTTCAGGGTAAGTAGCTGTGAGCCGCCTCAAGCACTGGGGTTTCAGGGTAAGTAGCTGTGAGCCGCCTCAAGCACTGGGGTTTCAGGGTAAGTAGCTGTGAGCCGCCTCAAGCACTGGGGTTTCAGGGTAAGTAGCTGTGAGCCGCCTCAAGCACTGGGGTTTCAGGGTAAGTAGCTGTGAGCCGCCTCGAGCACTGGGGTTTCAGGGTAAGTAACTGTGAGCCGCCTTAAGCACTGGGGTTTCAGGGTAGGTAACTGTGAGTCGCCTCAAGCACTGGGGTTTCAGGGTAAGTAACTGTGAGACACAACAAACTCTTGACTTTCAAGGTAAGTAACTGTGAGCCGCCTAAAGCACTTGGCTTCCAGGGTAAGTAACTGTGAGACACAACAAACTCTTGACTTTCAAGGTAAGTAACTGTGAGCCGCCTAAAGCACTTGGCTTCCAGGGTAAGTAACTGTGAGAAACAACAAACTCTAGACTTTCAAGGTAAATAACGCAAACATGATATCACTTCAGCCTTTCAAGTTTCGAACACAGGAACTTTGGTTCTACTGCATAAGTACTTTATTTTGTTTTGACGCTTTCGTCTTTGACGGCCAGAGTAAGCATCTTTGACTAGGGAATCGATTAACGCTTGCTAGCAAATAGCACCAAGTCATTATTAGCACCTAGTACCAGGTCGTTGCAGTGACGAAGCTAATGTAAGACTTAATGTTGCCCTAAGTTGGCAACAAATGTTTTCCCCATTTAAAAAAAATGAAATAAAATTTTAAAATTTTTTAAAAGGCCAACCAAAGTCCTCAAATGCAGCCAATTATTTTCCTGTCTTTTCCAGTTAACTATTTTAAAATTTCATACCACTCCCCCACCCCCTTCCCTGTTTTAATGACAACACTGGGACAATACACAGAAAGAATCTAAACTTACTTTTTCACTATTCCCACTACCTCTTTTTTTAAAAAGAAAATTACACTTGTAGCGTTTACGCAGTTATTATTTATCAACGTTGGAAACAACGGGTTATGGTTTAATTTTTAAAGATCTGTAATTGAAGATCTTTGGTTCAATCAAATTGTTTGTCAGAAATAGGATAAGTTCCTATAATTCCATTTTTTAAATTAATTTTTTTAATAAATTTTTCCTCTTGAAGTAATATCTTAGAATTTCTATAGGGATTACGCCATCTCCTGACTGAGTTTCACTAGACATTCTGCGGGCTTTCTAAGTTCATTCAAATAAACTTTGACTTTTCATCACTTGCTTAATCTGTACCGTCTTTCACCAGATAGTAACATTGACAACTTCATCCTCTTCTGTGACGTCTACAGTGGACTCTTGATTCGCATGGACCTCAACACGTACAGGTAACTGAGCTTTGGTAGATGAACAAATGAAAACCTGCAAACTGTTACCATTCGTTGTAGATCATTTGTGTATATCAGATTTCTAGCTCGGGCCAATCATCGTTTAGCTTGACAGCTTCATATTTTATATTTCGCTTGACTGTATATTAAATTTTGTTTTTTTCATCTGAGTTATTGCGTTTTGACTCATTTTATTACGACATTTAATGATGATAATAATAATACAAATATGAGAATGTTTATTGCGAGTTACAATAACCCGCATGCTTAGCTCAGACGGCTACAAATACCTAATTAGAGAAAAATATTCATGAACTTTAAAACATTAATAATATAACGAAATCAACAGTGACATGGCTGGCACACATGAGGTGCATTTATTGGTAGGGATGTGATGGAGCTGATGAAAATCCGCATCCGTCGGATTCGGATTTGGCAATTATAAATCCGTCGGATTCGAATGCGGATGCGGATTTGGTCAACACTGGCTAAAAGGGGGTATACCAAAGTTTCAGTCCCGTGCCCCCCTCCCCTAACGAGGATCTTTAGCATTTCTTTTTGCATGAACAGCAGCATAAACTATTACAAAGCACAGCTATTACAAAGCCCAGTTAGCCACATTGTTAACGAATCATCAGTACAAGATGCTTTGCATAAAATAAAATTCTACTTAACGTTTAATTTGACAAAGCTTGCCTCGATAGTACTCTTTTTAAATCCCTTATATTAACTTCGCGGCCGTCTCATCATCTCATCATCTCTGTCTTGGGCTGGGCGGGCGGAAAAAGAAAAGTCGAAAATGACCCACTTCCAGTGATCCGATCGAGCTGAAATTTGGCACACGGACCCGACTCACCTAACAATGCATCGTATCAAAAATTTCAGATCGATCGATCGTACCGTAATTAAATTAATGCATTTTTAGTTTATCCTTATATGAGGTATGTAATTCAAATTCACGGTTTGTTATTGTTTTTTTCTTCCACTTCCACGTGAGTTTGAGTTGACGCCGACCGTCGTGTGCCGACACCCCCCTCACATCCCACCCCCCATTTATTAAAGACAAGGGACATCACTCGGTGTCAGTCTGTAAATGTTTGAAAATAATCAATACTGTTAGTTATGTCTCATATATAAGGGATTTATAGTCAAAAACTTTGTTTTTTACGGGTTTGTTTTATTAAATCCCTTATATTAACTTCGCGGCCGTCTCTCGTCTCTCTCTGTCTCATCTCTCATGGGCGGGCGGGCGGAAAAACAAAAGTCGAAAAATGACCCACTTCCCGTGATCCGATCGAGCTGAAATTTGGCACACGGACCCGTCTGACCTAACAATGCATCGTATCAAAATTTCAGATCGATCGAACGTACCGTAATTAAATTAATGCATTTTTAGTTTATCCTTATATGAGGTATGTAATTCAAATTCACGATTTGTTATTGTTTTTTTCCACGTGAAAGTTTGAGTTGACGCGTTGAGGCGACCCATCGAAGCGCCGGGGCGCTTTTGTTTACATTTTACGTGTCACGCTGAGCTCGGTCAAGCGAATCGGTGACCAGACTTTTCCCCTCTCACCCCCCCCACCCCCAGGGTTATGAAGCAAACTTGAGTTAAGACAGATTCAGTCTGTAAATGTTTGAAAATAATCAATACTGTTAGTTATGTCTCATATATAAGGGATTTATAGTCAAAAACTTTGTTTTTACGGGTTTGTTTTTATTAAATCCCTTATATTAACTTCGCGGCCGTCTCTCGTCTCTCGTCGTCGTCATCTCATGGGTGGGCGGGCGGAAAAACAAAAGTCAAAAATGACCCACTTCCCGTGATCCGATCGAGCTGAAATTTGGCACACGGACCCGTCTGACCTAACAATGCATCGTATCAAAATTTCAGATCGATCGAACGTACCGTAATTAAATTAATGCATTTTTAGTTTATCCTTATATGAGTTATGTAATATCAATTCACGGTTTGTTATTGTTTTTTTCCCACGGTGAAAGTTTGAGTTGACGCGTTGAGGCGACCCGTCGAAGCGCCAGGGCACTTTTGTTTACATTTTACGTGTCACGCTGAGCTCGGTCAAGGCGAATCGGTGACCAGACTTTTCCCCTCTCATCAGGTTTATGAAGCAAACTTGAGTTAAGACAGATTCAGTCTGTAAATGTTTGAAAATAATCAATACTGTTAGTTATGTCCTCATATATAAGGGATTTATAGTCAAAAACTTTGTTTTTTACGGTTTGTTTTATTAGAAAACGAAATCACAGAAAGTAAAAACTATTCAGTGCGGGATAGAAGATGTTCGACTTCCTGCAATGGCGGCGATTGCCTTCGCTCTGTGTTTTCGCTTGATTCGTGAAGTTTCGGGGTAGTTTTTACGTGTTTTTTTTAAATGTGATTTTGCTATAATTTTTGTAAAAAATAATAGTACTAAACTACAGGGTAAAATAGTATTCAAACTCAAAACGGTCTTTTGGATAATTTAAAATAACCATTCCTTATCCTAAAAGATGAAGTCAGTATGACAATAACATAAATACATTTACAGCAATTTCGTTAATTTCATAACCAGTTCGATCGCGATACGGGAAATCCTTAAGGGACTGAGGCGGACGTTTACACCGAAAACCTTATATTTCTGATCTAATTTTCATGCACACAAAAAAATTGTATTTGTAATTAAATTTAAATATGGCCGTGTTTGATCTGAAAACGTAATTTTTCAAATTCGAATCCGATGGAATTTTTTTTTAAAATCCATCGGATTCGAATTTGCTCAAAAAACGTCGAAGTTCGAATGTTGTCGGATTCGAATTCGAACTTAGTCACATCCCTATTTGTTGGGCTCATAAATATCAAATGTAAGTCCGGAAACATTGGTTTTAAAATATGTGTACGGAGTGAAACTTTTTTGAGAACTAAAAATCGAAAGATTATCAATTCTATTTAACCGATAAAAGGAAATGCGCCCATCGAATGTTTTGTATGAATTTATAATTTTTTTATTGTTTAATTTTTTTTTAAAATTCATTTTTTTAAAATTCATTACAATTATTGCAAATATTTATGAAAATTCTTCGGAATCTGAGGCAAAAATTTGACTTCAAGCAAACCAAAATTTGAGGCAATGGAGACATTTTTGGACAATGTTACAATCAACATATTCCTAAATATAATACTATGTTGCTTTTTAAATCATTTTTTTTCTTTCAGCTACACGTCTATAGTACAAAGCTCGTCACCTAATGCCGTGGCAATAACCTTTGACCCAAACGACAAACTTATTTACTTTTCTGAAGTGCTGAGTTCTTACTCAGAAGATTAGGATGTCCAACCACAGGGGGTCAATTATCAGCAAGTTGGGAACCGCTCAGTCAGGTCAGTCTGAGTTCAGATATCTTTAATATGTTTCGCAACAAAGCTTTGGGTCAATCCAAACTATCACATTGAACTTTCCTAATGTTAGCGTGAACAAAACTACTGTATAATCAAACTAGTATTATAATAATAGCAATTAGCTGCATTTGATAAAAATAAATTTGTAAATATTGTTAAATGACAATGTCGCCAAAGATTTAATAAAAACCAAGCCAATTTGGCAAGATTTGTTTTTTCTTTAGCCAACCTCTAAGAAAAAAAGAGTTTTAAAAATTTGATTGAAAAATAAAATATATAAATCAAAATTCTTTAAAATTCACGATGTCCACATTATAATGGATCGGGGTTAAAAACCTTGTAAAAGTACTATGTTTTAAATTTTCAACACTGCTCTCCCTTTCGGAATACCGCAGTGTCGTATTGTATGAGTGAGATATTTTGTACTCTCTCTATCAGTGTCAGCTAGTAGGGAAAATTAATCGTGTGCTGCTTCAAAGATTCGTGTAATAAACAAGTAGATTTAATTCCTTACTTTTCTTCTTCATCAATTCTATAACTCCGGTTACTCTATCAAACCTATTTCAAAGTTCTTGTATTTATTCTGTTATTCTAGAACAGTGGTTCCCAACCTTTTTTTTGGTGGCGACCTTTTTTTTATAAAAGCAATATGACCCGCGAACCCAGTGAAATTTAAATAAGTAATCTTCAATAAAGTATAGAAAATTTGTATTATATTGAATAACTTTTTTTGTCCACAGTTGGCGACCCCCCCAGAAAAGCGACCCAAGTTGGGAACCGCTGTTCTAGAAAATACATTTGCTTTTTTTTCGATTAAATATCGATGATTTGTTAACCGTATTAACTTAATCCACACTTTCAAAATGTTTTCATCGGTGTTGTGTATTTCTGATTCCACATTTTATCGCATTCAAGAATGAGGTAACACCGGTTCAAGCGCAAAGCTTGCTGAAACAAAAACAAACAAACAAACGCACAGTTTCTCAGATCCATAATTCACTTATTTTTTCAGGCAGTTGTGTCACTGAAAATAAGCTTAAGGATTACATTTCGTACGATTAAAACAGATTTATAAAATTATAAAGAACTAAATAAAAAGTAACTTACTCTTTTTATATCATTTGTTATAGATTTTTTTTCTTCTGTGCGCTGCATTTACAAGGTACCTATCGACGAGCCGCCACTGCTTTATGTTATAGCCACTGCTCCCTGTTATCGTACACTGCTCTCTGTTATCGTCACTGCTCCCTGTTATCGTCACTGCTCTCTGTTATCGTCACTGCTCCCTGTTATCGTCACTACTCTCTGGTATCGTCACTGCTCCCTGTTATCGTCACTGCTCTCTGTTATCGTCACTGCTCCCTGTTATCGTCACTGCTCCCTGTTATCGTCACTGCTCTCTGTCATACTATGACTAAAGTTATTTGTTCCAATGCCCATCACGTCTCCATTACTGAATGTAGATAGTATCAACATCTGTCGTATTTCCGACCCAGCCAGTACGAAACATCATGAGACTGACAGGCCAGCGTACCAGGATTCGGGAACATGCTGTGACTACACGTACTCCGGATAAGCGCGCTTAGAGCATGGTGCAGAAACGGTCACCCGGCAACAAAACGGCAAAAATTCGATAGCGTCAAGTACAACAGACACCGACCCACGGGACCACCGGAGTACCGGTGGTTGCCACAAATTGATTCCCACGAGGCCGAGAGGGAATCGGCGTCGTAACCGGAACGACAGTGAGCAGATAGAATTGAACGCCTTTTAGAAAATTCTCAAACTTCAAATTATACCAACATGCGACGTGTATCGCAAGACACAAGTGACCAGTATAGAAAAGCACAACGAGTTGCCAATGTATAACATCTCCAAACTGAGAAAGTCGAACATAAAAAAAACAGATACATAAAACTAAGCACATACACCAACATGCGTCCCGTAACGCACTTTAAACAGTTTTCTAACTAATTCCACCAAATCAAGGGGGAGGTAAATAGTACTCGCCGCGAGTAATAATAACCACAATAACATTATGGGGGGGGGGGGGGGGGGGGGTGGGGGGGGGGGGGGTGGACCCACTCCCTCACCCCACTAAACTCATCCCCTTCCAACAGCCACAACCCCTACCACCTCACACCAATCCGACTCACAAACCAAACAACCACACACCCCCCACACGCACCCAACACACCCCCGGGGGGGGGGGATTCTTATAACTTCTTATAATATTATAAATGATATTAATGTGTTGTGTTTGAGAAATTAAACATAATAATATAAAATTATTGAGTTTTAATAATGTGAAGTGAGAATAATATTAATTGGGTNTTTTTTTTAAATGATTATTATTTTTTTATCTGATAGCCATGAAACTTTGGAAAGTTATCTTGATGTATTGGAACAACACTTATCTGAAGTGCCTTGGTAGGTGGGGATTTCCATGTAATGGACACGACTGCAGTGTGAGTCACCACTATGGTATGTATACGTAGGTACATGTACTGCTATATCAGATGAGCGATGAAAATAAACATTACTTTAAAAACTTTCATGATTATTATTGTTTTTAAACATAACATGTTTATATGAAAATATTTTATACACTAGCGTATCACCCGTCAAAATGAAGGAAGTTTTCAGCTGACATCTATTTATTTTATAAAAGAATACACTTTTTATAGGGTGCCTACGGCGCCGACCTTTTTCACAAGTCCAACTAACTTGTCCTTGTTTGATAAACACGAAATATTAAACTTTCTGAAATGTACACAAATTATTCTATAATAGGGGTTGCAGGGCGCCTATGGTGCCCCCTTTATTTTTTTATTTTATAATTAACCATCATCAAATCATCTTTTTAAATCCTTTATATTAACTCGTGGTGTCTGCGTCGCCTCGATTGCTTGCTTGTCGGTCGCCAAAACTTTTAGATCGATTTTCTAACCCACTTGCTCGTAAGCTAGCGAGCTGAAATTTTGCAGGCAGTTTTGTAGCGATGATAAAAACTAAGTATCAAAATTTCAGATCGATCGCATGTACGTAATTAAATTATTGAATTTTTAGATTATTTTATTTATTCCCAATGTAACATGCTATTTTTTTTTGAGATAGAGTCGTCGCGGTGCGATATTATATTGAACAACCTTTCTGTCGAGCAATAAGGTGCGTATTTTATTGACAAAACTTTTTATAAACATATTCCTGATCGGTGCGCATTATATTAAACATGTTTTACGACACAACTACAATTTTGTATTTTTTGATGGTCTTGCGCTGCGTATTATAATGAAACAACACGCAATATTTGCAAAAGGCACCTTTTAACATTTGGGAGTATACAAGCCACGGTGAATAGTCTGATAACCATGCATATCTAAAAAAATCTGTTTCCCTCACTGTTACATCTAAAATCATAATTTTTATCAGAGGTCAAACAATCACGAATCCGCTGCAATTTCAACTTATTGGAAAGGTCAAGTGTCTAGACATACCTTCTAATATTTCCAATTTAGGAAATGAATAAGTGTCAGCTACAATCATATTAGGAACAGTTGCTTCAGTTGTGTCTGGCTGTTGAAATTGAACTGTTGTCCTCAATGCCAATGTTAGGTCAGATGCTGCAGACGCGCCAAAAATTTCTAATAAAGGCATTTCGGATTCCTGCGATTGCTCTACTTTTCGTTTGTTTATTTTTTTGTTTATTTTTATTATTTTATTTTTTTTTGAGCCTGTAAAAAATTTCTGATATCCATCTTTGGTAATCCTGCAGTTTCTACACGTATATTGTTTCACAGTAAAATTCAATTTTATCTTGACAATTTAAGTTTTTAATTTATTAAATGCATTAATATATGTTGTATTTTAGCTATTACAGCACTAATTTGTAAGTCTTATTAATTTCTAAGGTTTTTTTTGGCCCTTCTGTTTGAATTAGCTTGAATTTTATGGAAAATTGAACCTGTATGGCATTGTCAGTTAACTTTTTAAAAAGTCGGTTTTTTTGCCCCCCTCTTGAAAAATTCCTAGCGACGCCCATGAGTACATAGGCTACTGTCGATACCAAGACGCCATGACACAAGTGTTGGGGCAACTCGTAACTCGAAGGTATTTTCTTTCCGTATAATAGGCTGAACAAATTCTACTATAATTTGATCTTATTAGTGAACACTGTGCATAATCCTTTAGGAAATATGTATTTTATCAAGCTGTGAAGCAACAACCAATAAAACAATAAAGAAAAAAAACTTGCGAAAACAAAAATGCTTTTACTCTCGACCTCACTAATTATAATATAACGTCAAACTTGTTGTCTGTTAAATTGCAGAATACAAATCAGTAAACCATATTTTGTTTAAAATATGATTGGAATATATCCCTTGGTCTACCACAAATTAATACTGCCGGGAGTGACGCCTAGGCAAAACTCCTCTTTTCGCCAGGAAGCCTTTTTATTTATTGCTTTCTAAACCCATTACTCTTCACCAGCAGTACAACTCATCGTCTTCAACAAATAACACTTCAATTAATAATAAGAACTTATAGTATAATGCAAACTATTCTAACTACAAATGTTTTTGTTTGTGTGCAATTGTGTATTTATTGAAATCATTGTTACACATTCCATTCTTTTATTTGAAGAATACATAACTAATGAGTTGTTATTTATGAGTAGAAAGCCAATGAAACATTTCTTTATTCAGAAACTGGGTTGAGAAAGCAGGATAAGGCAATGTATACTTGAATAAATACAAAAGCAGCAATCTGCACCTTAATTACCGTATATACTCGTTCTATAGACCGTTCGTTCATAAGCCGACCACCCTCCCCCACTCTTTTGGAAAAGAATAGTATAAAAAGTGTGTAACCGCTTGTACGCTGACAACAAAAAATAATAGGAAATCGTAAACAAAATGGTACACATTTCTTAAAAACTACAAGCTAAAACAATCATTCTTTGGTAAACAGTTGCGAAAGCGCGTACATTAAAATTGATAAAAAAATTTGTAAAACAATTTATCAAAATATTCACCAAAATAAATAAATTGAATAAATAAGGTAAGTGCAGTTGATAATAAAATTGTATAGCTTCTAGTAGAGCAGTCGAAGTAAACTAGTAAAACTAGGATGTCAGCCGAGGCTTCTTAATATCATCGACTCTTTCCACACCAATATGAACAGCACAGTGCTCTTCGATGGTACCACCTCTGAACCCTTCTCAGTTTGTAGTGGAGTCAAACAGGGCTGCGTACTGGCACCAACACTCTTTGATATCTTCTTCTTAGTGCTACTGTGACATGCTTCGAGGACTGTTCCAAGGGTTTGAACATTTATTTCAGGGTGGATGGAAGCCTATATAACATCGGCCGGAATAACAAGAGCAACTTGGAAACTCTATTAATCAGAAAGTTGCTCTTCGCGGATGATGCAGCTCTCACCTCAAATACAGAGACAGGGCTCCAACAGCGGTTTAATAAATTCTCATAGGCATGCGAGGATTTTGGTCTAACGATAAGCCTAAAAAAGACCAACATCATGAGACAAGGCACATACTGCCTCCTAGCAATCTCCATTGAGGGAAACACCTTGGATGTCGTCGAGGATTTCACCTACCTTGGTAGCAGCATCACAAGCACACTCTCTATGTAAAAGGAAATAGAAACCAGAATCGGAAATGTGGGGCGAGCACTTCTCAGGCCTAACTAATTCAATTCACTCATTTTCTTACTAGTCATTTGTAAACCCTAATCATTTTAGCCAAACGCCTAAAAAGCGCCCGCCCACGTTTTTAGTCATATTACATCATAGTACTTGAGCATATAAGTTTGAAATTTTTATCAATCCAGAAAATAATTATAACCTCACAATTCTGTGAAAAAAAACACGATTTTCTTCTTTTTAGCCCGCTTATAAAAATGTGTTTTTTAAAAATCTTTTTTTTTACTTCTATTTCTTTTAAAATGAATCTTCTTAGCTAAATGAATCCCTCTTCTCAATGAGCAAGAATGCTGAGATTTGGTACAGATGCACATCTATAAGGACAATATATTTATTCAAACTCTTTAACAAATTATTTATATTTAGAAATGATATTGGCCTTGAAAGCCTTTCCTTTTTATTATAGACGAAGCTAATTTCCCTTTGATAAGATATTTTAAAAAAATTACTTGCTGCTTTATCCCCCATTTCTTACGTTATGCGGTCAAGAATGAACTTTATGTGGTTCAATCATACAGCTTTTAAAAAAAAATTAAACGAAAATGCCTATGAAGAATGTCTAGGTGAAGGTGGCGATGTAGTGTACTTAGCTTAGCTTCTAATCTGTTGATTGATGGCTTTAGACACAGCGAATTCTTAAGTTAAACAGAGGTTTACACCAAATGATTTCTGAAGTTAACTTTATTGCAATTTTTCCAGGTGATAAATAGTTGAGTGTTTTGATATGACATTCAATGTGTAAAAGTTCGAATCTTACCATTTTGTTTAGTTCTTAATTTTTGTAGTCGATATTAAATAGAATTTATAAAAAATGATGTTGTGTGGAGTTAACAACAAAAACTCAAATAACAAGTTGCAGTATTCATAGAATAAAGGTTTGCCTTAAACATATTAATTTGTTTATTGATTATTTTTATTATCACAATAAAAGGGAAACAGAAAGAACCATCTTGTTTTTGATTGTTTATTTTTTAAATCATCTTTTTACTTGTTTCATTATAAAGTATTGTTTAAGACCTATTAGTAAAAATGATTGTTAGATGGTTGTTAACAGAGATGTATTCTACAAACTGTCACGTTGAATATGTTTGAATTTAGCCAAAATTGAGATATTAATGAAATAAGAGCTTAGTTCTAAAAGTACTTCAGTCACAAATTACGCATTTTGAGATAATCAAGTTTTAATTTATTTTTTTTGAAACTTTGATGAGATAATTTTACTTTTTTTAGGCTGTTATTTAATTGGACCTAGTTACATTATATTGTCTTCAACTTTATGCAGTAGATTGGTCTAAACCAGATGTTAAATGTTCACGGTTAAGATTGAATTTGACAAAAATGTGATGTAAGTACTTTTAGCACAAAGGTCTTAGATTTGAGCAAATGGAAATTTAACACGAATAATATTGACAAGGATAATTTTCTAATATCGATCCTCTATAGTAACTGGCATTAAGAAAGTACAAAGTTTCACTCAGTGATTCATTTGATTTTCGTATGTCTGAATTGTAATAGCGCGCAACGCTTTGTCATTTTATCTAGTTCAAAGAAGGGCATAAGAAAGTAGTTCTAGCTTAGGACCTCAAACTTTATTCAACTTTAATTAATATGCGTCTATGCTTAGACTCGCAAAGGGAACAAATTAATAATATCATTTTCAGCATCCTGGTAGAGTCGTTTAGTTAAACTAATGTGTTATAATAGTAAGTGAAAGCAACTCTTAGGTTGGCAACCAGTGGCTTAAGGAGTCATTTTTTTAGATCTGCCTTTAAA